>ML792698.1:273085-319992 GCA_009831015.1 Picea engelmannii
GAGTCCAATTAGGATTTTCTGGAGGCTTATTTGGTGTAGAAGGTCCCTTTTTAGGTGGCATGTTGGCCAAATATCACTTTTGAGTCTTGATTTTGAGGTGGTTCTGCTAGACAATATTTATTCTGTTCTATCTCCCAAGTTTCGGCCCTGCTGGGTATGAAACTTTCTTTTAGGTAGTTCTCTGATATTTATTCTCTACAATGCCACAGGTCTGATCAAAATTGGATGTACCAAGTGGAATTTACGGTAACTTCCTCACAACTTGCCGATTTTTGTCCTTTCCAGAAGATCTCACTTGTATAGAATTCCCCGCACAAAATAATTGATATCAAATTCTGAAACTCGCACCCAAAATACTACAGACTGTCCACGATCCAATGCAACCAGTCCCACTCAATTTGGATACTCTAGCAAGAAGTTATTCTTGTTTTACGTGAAACACCTTCTGGAGACTAGTCAATAGGACTAGTCAGATACCCTATCTTACACAAGGTGTATCTACAAATTTAAGATGACCCATAAGCTGAAATTTTTACCACAACTATATTACTAATTTATGTAAATGGTCTCTGAAGTGCAGGGTCTGAAATGTTACAGAAAATCTTTTATAGTGAAAATTCCGCAATGACTCATTTCAGGATGATTCCAGAACCCTATCTTGTACAGGATGTATCTCAGAAAGTATAAGGCCTCAGGAGTTGAATTTTGAACCCAACGTACCTTGATCCATCTACTAAATACCCTCCAAGCGGTTCCTTCTGAAACGTTGTAGAAAAAAAGTTATAGTGAAAATTCCACGGTGTCTCAGATGTAGCAGCGAAACCCCAAGACCTTGAGCTCTGATACCATATGTTAAGAACCAAACCTCACTATAGCATGGAAAAACCTCAGGAAAAGTACTCAACGCCTTGAAACAGATATAATTTCAAATAATAAGCCTCTTCGAGGGGGAAACCTCCTTTTACCCCACTTAAATGTTCAAGTACAAGATTATTCAAAATGAAATTGTCTCCTTCGTATATATAGGAGACTAGGAGGTATAATTACAATTAATGGCCTAAAGCCGACATAAATAAAATAACATTAATAATACAATATGCCCCAATTAAGGGGTAATGAGCCAACATTAGGGATTAACAAAACTAGTATCAAATCATGGATCCAAGCCAACTTCTACTCAACCATGGAATTTAAAAGAGAGGCCATCCAACAATAATTTTTCGAGAGACACAAATGTCCTTCTGAGGACTTCTAGTGCACCCTCCTAAGGGCTTCCATCACGTTCATCTTTCACCCTTCTCCACACATGATCTTCAGGGTACTGGCTGGCTTCTTAGTGCACTCAGGAGTTTAGTGATTCTCACCACAAACTCCATTGACAGATCCACATCCGTGGTGAATTAAAATTATGCCGCCACGAACAGAGCCTTCTATGAAGGATTCTACATCCATTGTGACAGATCCAATTCAATATTTAACAATGGATCTCCAATAGCTACTTTGTCTGCAAAAATATAGAGATCCAACACCCATGAAACTCGACACATGCTTCAAATTAATGAATTTTGTGCGCCAAATGATTGGTGAGAATGTCATCTTCACACTCTTTCAACGTACTTTCTTACATGTTCTAAGATGTCAAGAGAAATGAAGCTTCAAATTGTCAGTCTACAACATGAGGGAATTGCGTAGACATGGTGGGACACTCAACTAGAGAATTATTCATGTTTCATGGATAGAGGAGACACGATCGAGACACACATGCCACACATTATGACATGGGATGGATTTTTCCAAGATCTTAGAGAATGCTTCTACCCACCCGACTATTTCCCTAATTTCCTCACCAAATGGTTGCAACTACGACAACTTGTCAATCAATCCATCCAGGAATACATCGACATCTTTTTCAAACTATGCATCGAGCTCTATATCACCATTCCAGAAGAGGTATTGATTGTCAAAATAAATTTTGGTTTATTGCTAAGTATCCATCGTGAATTAGATTTGTTCAAAATTCCTTCCTTAGAAAAGGATTTTATTCAATCCTTGGCCATGGAACATAAAGTGGTACCTCGAATTCGTTCTCCTCAAGCTCAAGTCGGACCCCATAATATTGTTAATTCACCTAATATCCCCTCCTATGGTCCTTAGAACTCACCCGTATCATCCCATAATGCGCCCTAGTGATCTTTTCACAAAACCAATTCACATTCTTCTACATATTGTTTGCAGATATGGCTCCACCCGAATCGTCTTCACCTAGTGAAGTTGTATCCTTCAATAATCCTACCAAAGTATACCCATCCCTCATATTGATGATTTCTAATGAAACAAGAACATGTATTATCCCCTTATTCAAGCATAATTTCCATGTTAAACACTAATTGACCACCCCGATTATGGACAATGGTATCCAGAAGAACCTTGTCTCACAAGACTTGGTACAATGCATCCAACTCCCCACTACTCAACACCAAACACCTTACCAACTTGGTTGGGTACAAAAGGGAGGTTGTTATCTCACATTTTCTCAGATTTGTGCTATCACCTTTGCCATTGGTCCATTTCAAGATACAGTCACATGTGATGTCTACCCTCTGGATTGTGTAAAATTACTATTTGAACTTCCCAACAAATAGGCTCGACATGTTGTGTACAATGAAAAATATCATCAATATCATTTGCAACATGAGGGATGAACCCATGTGCTTACTTATTCTTCACTTAAATCCACCCACCCTATTACTGAACAAGCATCCCTTAATCAATTCAGTCTCAACTAATGCATCTCTTTGTGCTTAGTTCACCCCATTAATACATACAACCATAATACTCTTGTACCTCCTTCCATGACTCCCTCACTTGAAGAATATCTATATGTCTTAACCCAACCCATGGAAATGATCCTATCTCGATCTATTGAGAAAACACTTGATCCATTTCTTGGTACTTCTTTACCCAGCACCACATTCCATTGCATCGCTCCTCGAGAGGCTACTGATATGGAACACACAAATGGTGAACATTTGAATTCATGCCATATACACCCTTCATCATCAACATGTGTGTCCACCACCTTTATTATCCCAAATAAGTATAATTTAGAATGGCTCCTAGTGATGACCTATCATTCCATTCATAAATCTATTGTTACAAATCGCTACCCCCTAACCGAAATTGAGGACTTGTTGGACCACTTACAGGGAGATTATTTCTTCACGCGGATGAATTTGATTGTTGACTACAATAAATTCCATAGGAATGTAATAATTCATTTCGGTAAGTGCATGGTAATTTATCTTTATGACATCTTCGTATTCATTAATTCTTGGGAAAAACATCTTCAGTGCATTTACAACATCCTCGAGCTACTATGCACACATATACTTCAGGTGAAGAAATCCTATTGTGGATACACATCAGTTCCTCATGTGGGACTCATAATGGACACAACAGGGAATCGATCAGATCCATATCGAGTATATATTTTGGATCAATGGCCAATGCACTCCATTTCCCATGACCTCAAGATATTTTTGGGAAAGGCTAGGAACCACTTCACTCAACTTTAGACCACATTATTCTCTACACGAGTTCTCTATTTTCTAGATAGGCTTCATTTCTTTGATATTGTGAAGGATATTCTAAAGGGTTCATTTGAGTTTTTCAGTGGGGATTTATTTAAATAGGGAGGTCATATGACGACATACCATTCAGAGATTATTTATCATTATGGCTATGCACATCATCATCAACAACAACAACAACCAACTCCACATTTTATCCATATATTGTCTCATCACCATACTCATGAAGAAACTGTCTTACAAATTCATTATTAGAAATGTACACCATTGTTCTTTCAACTAGGAGATTGTGTGTGTCTCTTACTGGACATGCCCTGCTTCAAAGGGAAACATCATATACTACATCCACTCATATATTCCCCCTACATAGTTTTGGAACACATTGGAGATAATGTGTATCAACTAGACTTTCTTGCAAAAATCGACATCCATTATGTGATTAATGTTAACAATATCAAATTGTTTGAGCCAATTCTCCTTGAAGAAACAACAAAAGTTCAACATCCCATGGATAACATTCCATATGTTCAGTCGTATTTTCTCGTTGATAAAATTCTTAACTCAAAGACCAAGACAACTCACCAACAACAATATCTTTTATATATTATGGGTCGAAAGGGATATACAACATCTCATACCAAATGGATGTCTACAAAAACATTACAGCACAATTTCCATCATTTCCTAACAGAAGAAGGGATTATTTTGGATCTAAACAAGGAGGAATTGGTCCACGAGGAAGTGTGCACCACTTCCTTTTCCACTCAAGATGATGGGATGCTCCATAATTAGTGTGGAACTTTGCTTCAAAAATTTATATTGTAGTCATGTAGTTTACTTCAACAATTTACGTTGCAATCCTTTAGTTTACTTCAATTATTTCTATTATATTCATTTGTTTCCTTTATGTGATTTTCTACTCCAAGCCTTTATTTTTCTTCAACAAATTTCATTGTAAACAGCTAATAACGAGAAGGAAAAAAATACCTTGTTTATAGAAGGCGCTCCTCTCTCACTGTATGGAATCGATGGTCATTTTCTAAATGTTAGGGACCTAAACCCTCACATAGGTAGAATAATATATCTCGATGTAATAAAGGTCAATATTAATAAGGCCTAGAAATAAGGAAGAATAATTCCAATGTAAGACCTAATAGTACGGATAAGGGCATAGTCTAGCCTCCTTAGTTGGTGCCCTAAGATAATGGGTCGAGTACTACTGTTGGACCCATCACGTATATCAGAGAGCTATAGCAAAAGGAAAACCCTTATGTGTAGAACCCTTGAATACCTAACCTTTGGGGACAAAAACTAAAAAAAATAAAATATAACAGACAAGATCTATTGTAACGCAACTGTGTCTCCTGCATTCAAGTTGCCAAATTACTACACATTTCTCCTGATTAAGCATTTGGGAATTTCATCACTATAGTATTATTCATATCAGAGTATAACTCCGCAGGTGTAAAGAAAAAAACGAGTTTGGATCCTATTTGCATCATTATTTGAGACCTATTCGATTGGATTTATCTCTTCTCCCTTATCACATTCATACCTATCATTTTTCCACAATTTTTTTGACCCCACCCACCCCTTTTTGGTTCCCTCGTCATCATGGCCCATACTCGTAGCCAAGACTTGGCATCTCACTTCCATACCTTGCACTCTAATTTCACATATACCCAACAAGAAGTGAGACAACTCAGTGCCAATATTTCCACCATCAATAAAAACATGGATTCCTCCATCGCCGCCTCAATCGAGGAACTCAAACAAGACCTCAAATAATACATTACTATCTAGCTTGAATTTGTCACTATGATGATCTGCACCAAGTTGCATATCCTTGCAGATCCTCCCTTATCTGACCCACCTTTTCATACTGAAGGTGAAACTTCCTCTCATTCCCATAATTTTCAACCCCATCACTTTCAGCGTGACCCACGCCTTCCACATGTGGATGTGACCAAATTTGGTGGCTCAAATCCCACTGGCTAGGTAGCTCAAATGGAACATTATTTCTCTTTGTACAACATTACAAATGATTTGGCCAAACTCCGATATTGATCCAGATTCAGATCCAGGAGCTTGATGGAGCTCAGAAAGGCCTAAAAATCAATGTTCTCATAATGGTTTAAAAACAGACTTGTTTGTAAACATCGTCGATTTGAACCCAACGCAACTTGAACGGGCACAAACAGATGTTGTATGCTCCTGATATCGCGTTCTGTTCATTTTCCCAAATAGGTAAAAAGTCAATGTTGACGTCAGCATGAAGTCATGCTGACGTAGCATTGCAACACATGGCAGCACAACAACAGGATGATTGGGTAGATGATAGTGATCCAATCAGATGTTGACAAGTGGCACATTCTCGAAAAATTAAATAGTGCCACATGGCCCAGACATGGGCTACCACGTGGAACCCTATCATTTGATGGTTGTTCTCGGCAAATTAAATGGTGCCATGTGGCCCAAGCATGGGCCGCCACATGGCACCCTATCATTTGATGGTTGGTCAAAATTTTTGGAGCTCATGGGATTCAACCCGATGACCTCTTGGTAGGAGGAATGTGTTTGGGACAATTCAAAATACCAATGTGCCAAAGGTGAGGCTTGTTATTACAATCCTGTTTTAATATATATATAGTGAAATATATGGTAAAGTGGAGGCAAAAGGGAGTTAGGGCTAAGCCCCAGCTCGCAGATTTACTTGTTCCATATAACCAACCACTGAAAGGGTGTTCCACTACAGTTCAAAAGGGCATGGGCACCACTACATAACCACCGGAGAAATTTTTCTTAGGACTCAGGCTACACCATATTTTTCAATGTTATAACCATTTTTGGGGCATGTTTGTTGGGGCGCGGTCCTATCCATTGCACCATATGACCATTGATTGTGGGCTAAGGGCCAACATGCAGCCCTTAGGGGATGGCATTTGGTCATATGGAACCCATGTGACCATGAAGAGGGGAATCACACCCAAGAAAAGGGGCTTAGCCCAAATACTTTGCAAAAAGTGGGTTTTTAATCATAGGATATGATTTTTCAGTGATTTTAGGCATGTTATTGGAAATGTTTGCCCATTTTGGGGGGATATTGGCCTCTTTTTGAGGCCATGTCTTGGGGTGAAGTTGGGAGATGGTTACCAACTCCATGTCTATATAAAAAAGGCCTTCTTGAGGCTATGAGAATGGATTCAAAGCAGGTTTATGTTGAATATTTTCCAAGCCAAAGCCATTTTTATGCGGGGAAGTTGTTGAGGAGTGCACCTTTGCGGGCTATTTCTGGGAGATCCGGTCATTTGATTTGAGTGTCATTTCTTCTGTTGGGTTCTTGAGATATAGTATAACAAGACCATATCAGTTTTGTAACCTTTTGGCACTGTTGTGATGTACTTATTGAGCTTTTAACATAAATAAGAAATCCTCACCCACTAAGACAAAGGTACAGAGACGTAGGTGAGATTGTTGAACTCCTTTATCACATTGGTGTTATGGTTTGTTGTTGTTTTGTGTTTCATTTCCTTTCTATAAATGTTTATATGGCTGGGATATATTCTCATATATTCTTCCTATTTCATTAAGATTCCTAATTGGATAATCAACACATGCTTAATAACTCAACCATAGTCATGTAAAATATCTTTTCGGATCAAGTGGTATCAGAGCTAGTTGATGTTTGGATTTGGTTTTTTCATGTTAACCAGGGAAAATATACTTCATGGTGAAGGACAACTTGTTTAAGAGAATTCATTTATTGGATTGAGAAAGAGGACTTCTCACAACGAGAAGATGGCATTGGAAGAGGGACTTTCTCAGGATGAGAAAGAGTTTCAAAAAACTTTCTTTTCTATGTCAAAGATGATGAAAGCTTTGTACGAGGATTACTTGGAATGGAAAAGACCAAATCTGGATGAATCTTCAAAGGGAAAAAGAGAATAAGGAAAGGATATTCCTCAAATTCTTCCTTCACCTCCATCATCACCTCATTCTTCTCCTTCTTCTTCAAGTTCAAGTTCTAAATCCAATGCAAATAAACATGTTCATAAACATAAGATTGAAATTCCTTTATTAAAACTTGATGTTAAATTTGAATTACCCATGTATGATGGCAAAGTTAATGCAGAGAGACTTGAAAATTGGGTCAAAAATATGGAGGTCTATTGTAGTGAGCAATAGATCAAGGATGAGGCCACACAAATCAAGTTGGCATCATTGAGACTTCCAGGCACAACTCTCAACTGGTGGCAAAGTAAGTTGCAAAATGGAACGCAACAAGTGGGTAATGTATTTCCATCATGGAAAAGTTTCATTTCTTCACTTAGGAAGAAATTATATCCTTTGGGTTATAAAGAGAAGCATTAATTGAATGTCAATCTTTAAATCTAAGAAAATGACAAACAGTGCAAGAATACACTGATGGATTTCGAAAAATGGCATTGATGTTAGATATTCCTTTACATACCCAAGAAACTCTTATGAAGTATACAGGAGGTTTACCTACACATATTAGAAACATTGTATTCATGTTTGGACCAAATAATATTGATGAGGTTTCTGTTCAAGCGACACACATTGAAGTAGGGAAAATAGGTGTTGGAGTATCAGGGGAATCGTCTTCAAGGAAAGAGGACAAGAGGAATTGGAATGGAAAAAAGGAAAATTCAGTGATGAGAAAGGAAGAGAGCCCCTCTTGCAAGCATTGCAAGAAAGAGGGGAATGATGAGGATCATTGTTGGTAGTTGCATCCCGAGAAGATGCCAAAGTGGTTCATGGAAAAGAAAGGGAGGCAAACAGTTGCAGAGACAACATGACCGACAGTCTTGGGATCATATTCAAGAGATGAATCTAAGGTCTCATTGGTTGGTATGATAGGTAAAATTGGTGAAGGAATTGATTGTATAAGTAACTTGTTTCATATAAGGTTAATAATGTGACACACTAAGGTTGATACATTAATCAATAGTGGATCTCAATCTAACCTAATTTCCAAAGAATTGGTTAAGCAATTAGGGTTAAAAATAAAAATACATCATAAGCCCTACACACTTAAATGGATAAGCAACCATCATCAAATGCACATTACAAAGCAATGCACAATCAAATTTTCAATTTCATCTAAGTATGTGGATGAGGTAACATGTGATGTAGTGCCACTAATTGAATGTGGAATGGTCTTAGGTAGTCCATACTTATATGATTGTAAAGAAATCTTCTACAGGACAAAGAATCAATATTAATTAACCAAAGTAGGTCAAGATTATGTGGTTCATGCTCATCATGTAAAGGAAAATAAAAATATTCAAACAATGGAACAATTAAATAAGGAAGTTCAAGCAAGCAAAAAACCAATAATAATTTCAAATCAAGCAATGGATCCTAAGAATGAACAGGAAATGACTGTTGAATGGAAAATCAATCATAGTTTTCTTCAAGACAATCTCATGTCGTGCAAATATTACAAGTATATCAGCTCATTTCTAGTCATGTTTTTGATGCTATTATAAGTAATGTTGTCTACATGGATGATAGTGGCTTCAGTAAAATGTGGCAGGGTTCAAATGCCTAACAATATGTTGTCAGTTGTCATGATTGTGTTATAGTTGATCTTGATGAGACAAGTGCACAGGACAGAGTTCAGAGACAGAGGACAAGTCGGGTGGCCTATCTCAAGCTTGTTGACCGTTCAATAACCTTTTGGGGACCAAAAGGTCTTTTAGTGGGGAGGTGTGATCCAGATTCAGATCCAATAGCTTGATGGGGCTCAGAAAGGCCTAAAAATCAATGTTCTCATAATGACATCAAAATAGATGTGTACATAGGTATCGTCGATACAAACCCAATGCAAATTGAACAGGATGAAACAGATGTCTTATGCTCCTTATATTGTGTTCTGTTCATTTTCCCAAATAAGCAAAAAGTCAACAAGAAAAAAGTCAATGCTGATGTCAGCATGACATCATCATGCTAACGTCGCATTAAGACATGTGGAAGAACAACAACAAGTTGACTGGGAAGATGACAGTGATCCAGTCAGATGTTGACAAGTGGCACATTCTCGACAAATTAAACGGTGCCACCTGGCCCAGGCATGGGCTGCCACGTGGCACCCTATCATTTGGTAGGAGGAATGTGTTTGGGACAAGTCAAAATACCAATGTGCCAAAGGTGAGGCTTGTTATTACAAGCTTGTTTTAATATATATAAAGTGCAATATATGCTAAATAAGAGGTAGAAGGGGGTTGGGGCTAAGCCCCAACCCACAGATTTACTTGTTCCATATAACTAGCCATCGATAGGGCACTCCACTACTGTTCAAAAGGACACAGGAACCAGTGCATAACCACTGGTGGACTATTGCTTAGGACTTGGGCTATGTCATATGTTTTGGGTCTATAACCACCTATTGGGTGCATTTGTTGGGGAGCAGTCCTATCCATTGCACCATATGACCATTGATTGTGGGCTAAGGGCCAGCATGCAACCCTTAGGGGCTGGCGCTTGGCCATATGGAAGACATGTGACCATGCAGAGGGGGCACGTGCCCAGGAAAATAATATTAGCCCAAATAATTTGAAAAAAGTGGTTTTTTAATCATAGGATATGATTTTTCAGTGATTTTAGGCATGTTATTGGAGATTTTTGCCCATTTTTGGGGGATATTGGGCTCTCTTTTAGGCCAGATCTTGGGGGGAAGTTGGGAGATGGTTACCAAATCTAGATATATATAAACTAGGCCTTCTTGATTCCATGAGAAGGGATTCAAAGTAGTTTTATGTTGAATATTTTCCAAGACAAAGTCATTTTTATGCAGGGAATTTGTTGAGGAGTGCACCTTTACGGGCCATTTCTGGGAGCTCCGGTCATCCGATTTGAGTGTCGTTTCTTCTATAGGGTTCTTGAGATTTGTTAGAAAAAGACCAAATCCATTTTATAACCTTTTGGCACTATTTTGATTTACTTATTGATATTTTAACAGAAATAAGAAAGCCTCACCCCACTGAGACAAAGGCCCGGAGATGTAGGTGAGATTGTCAAACTCTGTTATCACATTGGTGTTATGGTTTGTTGTTGTTTTATGCTTCATTTCAGTTATGTACATGTTTATATGGCTGGGATATATTATCACATCTTATTCCTCTTTCATTAAGCCTCCTAATTGGTTAATCAACACATGCTTAATAATTCAACCATAGCCGTGTAAAATATGTTTTTGGATCAGGTATGGTGTTCTCCATCTAGATAAAGAACATTGGAAATGGTGGCAATGGAGAAAAATCGACCGCTAAGGATATGTTACTTGGAAACACATTGTGGCAGAGATTTATGAATTCTTTGACACCGACACCAACCATTTAGGTTGTTTGACAAAGTAGAAACAATCTAGCACAATGGAAGACTTTATAGTTGCTTTTGAGATACTATCTTTTTGTACAGAGGGCATGTGTGATGCTTTTTTTCGAGAATTTTTTATCAGTGGCCTCAAGGATGATATTCATGCCCATGTCCTCGTGGATTGGCCTCATATTTGGGTGGAGGATACTAAAAGATATAAGGAAGAACATCAGGTTGTCTCTTCTCAAAACTGAAAACCCTCCTATATTCCTTGCATTAAACCAATAAATATCACTCCTCCTTCTACTCCACTAAAGATACAAAAATTGACCAGGGCTGAAATGGTTGAATGCCAACTCAAAGGCCTTTATTATAATTGTGATGACAAATATTTTTTGGGACACAAGTGTAAGGAACAAAAGATTTTTATGTCCATCTCAGAGGATGTTTCAGAAGAGGATGTTGAATCTCCCTTGTGTCTATGTCACCTGAACCCACTGACATCACCCCTCCATCGGACCCTCCTGAAGTAGAACTGATCATTTCCCTAAATTCTCTCACTGGCTTCTCTACTCCCCAAACCCTCAAGCTAATTGGTTACATCAAGCATAAGAAGTTCATCATTCTTGTTGATAGTGGAAGCACCCATAATTTTATTCATCATCGCATTTCCCAAGAAACTAATTGCTATATCCATACAGTCAATAATTTCCATATCATGATTGCCAATGGTGGGTCCATGAAATGTGGAGGGAGTTGTTAAAATGTGCATCTCCAAATTGGTGACTACCACCTGAAATCTCATATGTTTTTTATTGACATGGTCGGTTGTGACATTGTGTTAGGTGCAGAATGGCTAAGGACTTTGGGTCCCATTCTAATGGATTTTAAGCAATTAACCATGCAATTCAACCAGGACGGCCAACAATATGAGTTATAAGGCATCATTGTTGGTTCCCAAGAGATAATTAGTCCCCAACGCATGGAAATAATGCTCAAAAAAGGTCATTCTAACATTATTTCCCAACTCCATGCCATACAAGCAATTGAGACAATCTATGTGTCATAGGACCTTCAATCCATCCTCTCTAAACATAAAGTGATATTTTCCACTCCCCGAGGACTCCCTCCTTCCCGTGGTGTTCATGATCATTCCATTCCCCTCATCCCAGGAAGACTTCCTCCCAATATATGTCCCTATCATCACCCCTTTTCCCAAAAAAATGAAATTGAGAAAATGGTTCAAGTACTCCTCAAAGCAGGTGTTATCCTCCCTAGTATGATCCCCTACACTTCTCCTGTGGTCATGGTCCTTGAGAAAGAAGGTTCTTGGCACATGTGTCTTTACTTCCTCACCCTCAACAAACTCACCATTAAAGACAAATTTTCCATTCTTGTCATTGATGACCTCTTGGATGAATTGAGTGGCACCCAATTCTTTACTAAAATTGATCTTCGTTCTGGTTACCACCAAATTCGTATGAAAGAGGTAGACATTCCTAAGACTTCCTTTAGAAATCATGAGGGCCACTATGAGTTTTTGGTCATGCCCTTTGGCTTGTGTAATTATCCCTCCACTTTCCAAAGCCTCATGAATCATGTCTTCTGTCCTTTTCTTCGTCATTTTGTATTAGTTTTCTTTAATGATATCCTCATCTATAGAAAAACCTGGACAAAACATCTTTCTCATGTGGATCAAGTTCTCCATCTACTTTCTCGACACAAACTTTTCCTGAAACAATCTAAATGTGATGTTGGCACCTCAGAAGTTGAGTACTTGGGTCATCTTGTTTGCAAGGTTGATGTTGGGGTGGATCCTAAAAAGATTGAAGCTATGCAAGACTAGCCTCACCCAAAGACTCTCAAAATCTTGTGGGGATTTATGGGCTTAACTAGTTATTATCTCAAGTTTGTTAAGAATTATGGAAAGATTGTGGCACCTCTCACTGCACTCCTTAAAAATAATACTTTCACTTGTACTCCAACAACTACTCAGGATTTTCAAACCTTGAAGATGGTCATGTGCACCACTCCAGTCCTGGCCCTTCCTGATTTCACAAATACCTTTGTCCTGGAATGTGATGCTTTGGGGAAAGGAATTGGTGTTATCCTTATGCAAGAGAGTCGTCCTTTGGCCTTTACCCAAAAACAATTGTCTAAGAAAAATTTGGTAAAATCAATCTATGAAAAGGAAATGTTGGTTATTTTGCATGTCGTTGATCTTTGACACCCTTATCTATTGGGGAAACGCTTCTAAATTAAGACAAATCATCAAATCCTCAAGTATTTTCTGGAAAAACTCATTTCATCCCTAGAGAAACAAAAATGGGTGACTAAGCTCTTTGGATATGATTATGATATAATTTACAAGAAAGTTAAAGATAATGTGGTTGTGGATGCACTTTCTCAAAAATATGAAGATGAAGGGTCCATTTTTTCTCTCTCCTTCATTGTACTAGATTAGCTCCAAGTTGTTCACCAGGAATGGCTACACGATCCCAAAATTTTGCATCTAATACAATAATTGCAGTCCAATTCTCCAGTTTCCCCAGGGTACTCTTGGCTCCATGATTAGCTTTGATACAAACATTGTTTGTATTTAAGTAAAAAGTAAAAAATTAAATCCACTGTACTTTCTGAGCTTCATGCTACACGCATAGTTGGGCACTCTGGGTTTACTAAAACCTATGACAGGGTCAAATGTCCTTTTTTATGGAATGGTATGAAACAAGATGTTCATAATTTTTTGGTTGAATTTGATTTGTGTCAATGCAACAAGGGCAAAACAGTCAAATCTCATGGCACACTACAACCGCTTCCGATTCCACCTGCTATTTGGCGGGATATCTCTATGGATTTTATTATAGGCTTACCTAAATCGGGCAATAAATTAGTCATCATGGTGGTATTTGATCCTATTTCCAAGTATTCTCACTTATGTTCTCTTCAACACCCATTTACAGCATCCATTGTGGCTCAATGTTTCATGGATCAGGTCTTCAAGCTTCATGGCATGCTGCATTCAATTGTTTCTGATCGCGACCCAACTTTCACCAATAATTTTTGGAAAGAATTGTTCAAGCTACAAGGCACCCAATTGCATCTCAACACATCTTATTGTCCCCAGAATGATGGTCAAACTAAATTTGTCAACAAGTGTTTGGAAAAATATTTGAGGTTTTTAGTCTCAGAAAGGAAAAATCAGTGGACTCAATGGTTACCACTAGCTGAAAGGTGGTACAATAGTTTTCACCATACAACTACCCGCATGACTCCTTTTGAAGTGGTATATGGACAAAATCCACCTTCAGTTCTCTCATATTTTCGAGGTGTCTCAAAGGTCCAGGAGGTTGATCAAATGCTTACAATTCGAAAGGCTATCCTCCATACCCTCAAATAAAAAAATTTCATGGCATGGAATCACATGAAGAAACAAGAAGATAAAGGTCACTCTGAATGTCAATTTGTAGAAGGGGATCATGTGTTTCTTCAACTGCAACCTTACAAGCAAAATTCCATCAAGGCTGACCATTTTCAGAAACTGGCATCCAAATTTTATGGTCCTTATACCGTTCTCAAGCATGTGGGATAGTTAGCCTATCAGTTAGCTTTGCCTAGTCATTCTAAGCTCCATCATGTTTTTCATGTTTCCTGCTTAAAGAAGGTGATTGGAACTAAGTGTCAAACTCAAACTAACCTTCTTGAGTTGGATGAAGAAGGCTCCATTTGGCTACAGCCACAAGCAGTTTTGGACCAGCGTGAGCTTCGTCTGCATCATATAACCATCAAGGAAGTGTTAGTCTAGTGGAAAGATACAACTCCAACAGATTCCACTTGGGAACCAACTACCATTCTGCAGCAAGTTACACATCTCAATCCTTGAGGAAAAGGTTGTTTTTAAGGGGGAGGACATGTTAGGAACCTAACCCTTCACATAGGTAGAATAATATATTCCGATGTAATAAAGGTCAATATTAATAAGGCCTAGAAATAAGGAATAATAAGTCCAATGTAAGAATACCTAATAGAATCTTTCATTTTTAGAAGGATCTTCCTCTAGATGATTCTTTTGATAGACATATTTAGTATAAATAGGATTTGAAGGTATGAGAACTTTTTTCTTGGATATTATTGTAATAGAGATCTGCTCTGCTGGAGGTTTCCCCCTTGAAGAGGCAAGTGAACATTTCTCTCAGTAATCAAAGTGATCTTTCTAGTGTTATTCTGGTATCATTTTGGTATTATTGTGATGTTGTTCTGGTTATAGTGTTGTTCATCTGCCATTTCTAGATATTTATTTATGTTCTGCATACTTTTTATATCTAGAATATTACACTAAAACTCATGTCTCTTGTTTTCCTCTCTTCAATTTCTCTCTATAGTTTAGTTTCAGATTTATATTGTTGCATGTTCTTTTTTGGTTTGAATTTTAGATGAATAAAAATAATGTATACACTTAGAAAATGAAGGATAAAAAGAGTGAAAAGAAGAATAAAATCATTATATAATTATAAAGAAAACTAATAAGTAAACTAACTTAAAATTGTTTAGTAAACATGGAGAGAAAATAGATGGTGAGAAAAAAACTTGCAAAATAATTTCATGGAATTTAATGAGATGTATATGAGTTTTAAAGAAATTAGAAACCTCATCCATCAGAGACACCATGTGCATTTCTCAAAAAGGAAAGGACGAATCACATAATTATTCTAGGGGAGAAGGTAGTAAGAGAGGATGAAGAAAGAATAATTTTAAAGGCACGGGGGTAGGCATAATCCCCATGAGAAATATGATCTATAGCGTGTTCATTGTAGAAATAATTGATCACATTAAGCAAAGACATGAATAATCGCTTGGAATAAGATCAAAGAGAATCAACAATAGAAAGAAGAAAAAGGTAAAACACCTATTTCCTCATTATATTTTTTCCCATTGCAATATTGGAGTAATTGAATAGTTTTTTAACATTTCATTTTTTTCTTGGAGAGATGCGGGGCTTCTTAACATTGGTATGCCATTCCATACAAACTTCCATAGATAATTATTCGATGATTTCAATGACAGTATATATTTCATACTTTATTTTGTAGGTAAATCAAGTCTCAAACCCCTGGTAATTGTCATTGTGAAGATTAAATTTCCCACTCTTGGATTTTCTTCTCCATGATGTGGTCTATCTTCCTTATTTTTGAAGGAACTTGACTTATTTTGTGCACATTCAATAAAAAATCCACTATATTCATATCTTCAATGTCAAACCTGAAATAAGGACATATTATGGCAACATGGTCATTATGATAGGAGTGAAGGATGGACTATTTTTTAATATGAAAGGGACATCTGCTCATGCATAGAATTTTGCATACCTCCCTCACCACAATGAAGGTACATTTCCATCTAGTCTTTTACAACATGTTAGTTTTGGACACATTTATTATGATACCCTTTGTTACTTGAAAAATAATGGTGTTTTTGGTTTTCTTTCTGTTACTAGGAATTTGAAGCAATGTGAGAGTTGTATCCTTCAAAAACATAGCAAACAATTGCTTCATGATTCTTTTTCAAGAGCATCTAGAAATATTAGTTTGTTATATTTTTATTTTTGTGGCTCTATTCCCATTCCATATACTAATGGAAATATATCTATCATGAATTTTATTTATCATTACACCAAGATGTTTTCAGTGTACTTGTCAAAAGATAAATCTCAAGATTTTCAAACTTCTAAATATTTTCATGTATGATTGAAAATGAAGATTAATCTCATATTGTCTCCCTTCATACTGTTAATGGAAGAGAATATACATCTTATGAATTTTTAAACTATATTCACCAACATGGAATCAAGCATCAAACCATGGTTCCATACAATCATCAATATAATGGTATATTTGAAACAATGAACATGACTCTCTTAAGTATGCTTCAGTCCATGATATTTTTCAAAAATATGAAATTTATTTTTTGGGATGATGTAATTCTATGTGAATTATATAGCAAAACCAAGATTCTATATCATACTCTTCATAATAAGAGTCCTTACAAAATATGGTTCAACCAAATTCCTTTGGTGAGACATTTCAGGGTACTTGCTTGCACTTGCTATACCTTAATTCTTAAAGAGAAAAGAAACAAGTATAATGCAAGAAGTCAAGAGTGCATATTCATGGGGTACTAAAATACCACCAAGGCATATGATATTTATGATGAGGTAAAAAAAAATTCATTCTTTCTATGGATTTAATGTTTCTTCAATCCTTCATGAATTACAAACCTATTGAGTGACAACTTGGTCATATGGATATATCCCCTCATGTAAAGAGATATGATGAATTTGATGACGATAAAACACATATTGAAGGTGGTATCCCTATCTTGCATCGATCTCTAGAATAACTTTTTGAGGGGCCATTTCCCCCTCATTAAGAAGTTCTACGCACTTAATCAAAACATAGAGTTCATTTGGATGATGTTATTGAGAGTATTGAAAGGATGAACCTTGATTATAATTGAGCACCATATCAATTATTTGAACAACCTATACCTTCTTATAAAGTTCCACAAAATTCGCTCATAAATACACTTGAAATTGTTCATCTTGATGAGGTCGGAAAGACAAAAACTAGAATTTCTACAAGGCAAGATGGAGGTGATGTTGATAGTTCATATTCAAGTGTTGTAGATGATATGGGTGTTTCATATGATTTTGATTTGAATTTATCTACTAAATTTTAACCAACTTTCTTTGAATAAGACACTTTGCATGATGAGTGGAAAGAATCCATGAAAAAAGAATATGATGCTCTCACGAAGAATGGGATGTAAAAGTTGGTGGGACCTCCATTTGGAACCAAACCAATTGGTTGTAAGTGGGTCTTCAAAACCAAGTACAAATAATATGTCTAACCTGAAAAGAACAAAGTGAGGCTTGTGGAAAAAATATTTTCATATAAAGAAGGTATTGATTATGAGGAGGATTTTTCCACAAGAACAAAATGTTCTACCATTCATACTCTATTTTTCATGGGAACTTAGAATGAATAAAAATTTCATCAAGTGGATGTGAAGACCACTTCATTGAATGGATACTTGGAAGAAAATGTATTCATGTCTCAACTATAAAGTTTTTTTGTGAATGGAAAAGAACAAAAGGAATGGTAACTTATCAAATCCTTATATGGACCGAAACAAGCACCCCAAGCGTGGTATTAAAAACTAATTGAGCATCTTCTGAAATTGAATGTTAAGCACTTTAATATCGATATTACAATTAGGTTTGTCAAAAAAGGTGGGAAAACTTTTGTATATCTTCTAGTGTATGTAGATGATTTATTGATAATAGGGAACAATGAAATCTATATTACATCCATAAAGAAAGAGTTGAAGAAAATATTTTATATGATAGATTTGGGACATGTTCACTACTACTTTTCCATTTAAGTGACTTAAAATAAAAAGTACATATTCATCTCCCAAAAGAAGTACATTGGACAATTGTTGATAATTTTGGCATTAATGAATGTAACCCTCTCTCTACTCCAATGGAATATAATTTGAAGCTCACATCAAAAGAAGGGAATGAATTTGATCATGCAACCAAGTAAATATAACTTGCGGGAAGTTTTATCTACCTTACCACCACAAGACTAGATATTTCATTTTTTGTTGGGGTTCTTTCCAAGTTCATTCAAAATCCTTATGAATGACATTTGCAAAACAGTTCTAAAATACTTGAAGGGAAATCAAGAATTTGGTCTCAAGTATTTTAAGGTGGATGACTTCAACTTAATTAGATAGTATAATTCATACTTTGATGGGGATAAATAAAATGGAGTGTCAACTTCAGGATATATCAAGAGTATTGGATAAATAGTTGTCTCCTAGAGATAACAAAAATAATCGTTCAAATGGGTTCATGATAGAATATGTGGTAACTCCAAAAGAAACCGAGGAGATGGCTCAAAATACCTGATGATTTGTAGGAGAAACATGTGAACTCTACTCATCTTCTAGTTGACAATACTTTTGTAATCAAGTTGGTCCATAATACTACATTCCATGATAGAACCAAGGGTATCAACACAAAGTACCATCTTATTCGATATCATGTAGAGGTCAAAAATATTCATTTCAGAAATTGTTCCACAACGAAGCACATTGAGGACGTCTTCATGAAATCGCCTATAAGAGAAAAAAAAAATGAAAAGCTATTAATGATGCTTGGACTTGCAAACACCCATTGGATTAAGGGGGAGAATGTTAGATACTTAATAATGAGGGAATGTTGTACTTTGTTAATTATTGTAAATATTACTTAGGAAAAATATGAATACTTTTAGGCTAATAGGAAGAGTCATTTGAACCTGTTGGGAGATTAAACCAAGGATCACCTCACATTGTATTTATGAACATTTTACATTAATGGAAATATCAAGTGTGTATTTATTCATTAATGGAGTTAATCAAGTGTGAATATATTACACTAACTCCAGGCATTCAAACACTTTTCCTTAGACAAATTCCCAAGGGATTCGCACTTGATCAAGTTTGAACCTAGACTATTTACATGATGATACCTCACCCAAATCATTACTTGCTAGCAACTAGTTGGTCAAATTGGATGCATTTCATATGCAACATAATTCCAAATGGAAGAAGTTATAATTAGACTTTAAATTATTTCATATGTATAACTCAAAATCAATTCCATTACATCCATATCTTAACATAGCATAGTGTTTCTATGAGTTCTTAGGGTTGGAACACATAAAGTTATTGAAAATTTCCCAACAACTGACCCAAGCATGGAACCCACATCCTCAAGAGTGACTTGATGAAGCTACTACTACAATCTTGATGATCAGTATAAGGCATATCAATTGTTGATTCATTATAACACATATACATAAACCCTATAATGTGGGCTATGAAATTTAAATGACTTGATGCATCTCCTTATTCTTCTCCAATTCTTATAAGTAGGGAAAATGGTCTCAATAGAACATATTATTAAGATAGAGAGAGAGCCAATAACAATGCTTCCCGGATGGGGTGATAGGTGGAACGCAATGAGAGACAGGTGGAGTTAGGTCCCATAGGGGGTATTAAGCTCTGTCATCGGCCTCCTTTCTCTCTAGTCTGAATGAACTGCAATCATCATGGATTAATGGAAGTGTGTTGGAAACTCCAAGGAAACTTAATGTATCCTCGTGCAAACCAGGCTAGGCGTACTAAGCAAGGTACTTGCACCAGGCTTGTATTCACCTTGGCCTTCATGGCTTTCGCCCATGTCAATTCGCCAGGAAATATGAACGCCTGTGCTCTGGACCATTCTCTCATTCCTCCCCTACCTTGTGCCTGAATGCTCATTTGATTTCTCTTTTCCTTGTGATCGAAAATTCCTTGGCTCTCCCTTATCATTTTCACCTTACACTTGATTGTTTGGCCTCCCACGATCACTCCTCTACTATTCATCCATCCCAAGCCTCACTTGAACGTTCACACCATGCCCAGAGGGAGGGGCAAGTCTAGAAGGGGTCTGTCGTGCTAAAACGCCCTTACCAAACAAAATTGCCTCCCCCCCTCTCATTTAGCCCTCATAATCACCAATTGTCTCAACTGATACCATAATAAGCCTCAACAACTCTAGTCCCCCACCCCCACTCTCACCAATGACCCTGGCAGCTTCTCTTTCAAGGAGGAAATTCTCCCTCCTAATAACTTTGCCCCTTCGCCTAGCCTTCGCCCAGGAATTTTCCAATGCAACACCCACACTCCGAACCATTTTTATGGCACTGGATAATGTGTGGTGGAGGAATAAATTCCTCCCAACTAGAAAGTGGCTACTCCATTGAAAGCAATGGAAGTAGTGGATGCAGTCAATGCAGAATTGGATGCAGTAGATGCAGTCGACGCATAATTGGATGCAGTGGATTCAGATCTGAAGGAGGATCCTCCTCCGCCCACCCCAATTCATCTTCTAGACGAGAACCTTCAGCTCATCTTTGAGATGCGGCAGAAAATGGATGACCAAGCTCACATTCAACAATTCCTGGGACGATGTCTGGACCTCCTGTTCAACATGATGACAACAACTCCTGCAAGAAAACGGTGCCCAACCTGTGGACAAATATTTGCCCCATCCTATAACACCCATGGCTAGTCAAGCCCGAGCTCGCACCCCGGGTTAATGTTTTTATTTTGGTTTAGTCAATTATGCAGAGAATTGAAATCCTCTATCAAGCTCTCTAAGACAGTCATCCATGGCCACTGCTCAGTCGATCACTATGATATTTTTTGTCAGTTAGGCATTCCTACTGTCATGTCCAAACAGTTACAGTTGCACTTGGTTTTTGATAGCCACCTATGCAAGTTTCCCAGTTGTGGCAAGGTAGGTGGCAGACTCATGATTTTGTAATGACACATATATATGTGAATATCAATATATAGTTCTCTTTTATTTACAAAAAAAAACAAAAATCAATGTTTTCTCATTGCTTTTGTATTGAATGAAACACAAAAATGTTTCCCATTGTGTCAAAGTTGGATTCCTCAATTGTACAATTTGGAGCCATGAAGTATGTTGAGTTAAACCAATTATAAGAATTACCATGACAAATTTGATGAAATAGCCTAAAGTAATTAGAAGTAAGTTTATGGCACATGAACATGTCCAAATCCACAATGGGCATGCATAAGTTAAAGGCTAAATTTAATACTTGAAATGAAATATTATGATACTTAAAAAGTACTCTAATCTTATTAAAAAAAATTATTTCCAATCATAAATTTGACAAAATTACAAAAGCAATATTATCGTATTATTTAAATTATAGCAACTTTGGGGTGCAATCCAATTCTAAATAGATCTCTAATAGACAAAAAGTATGTTTTATAGTAATATCAATAATTAAAAATACATTTAAAACTGAATTATTATAGGAATAAGAGTTTCATATCCCTATGAATCCAACAAACTCCCCATATGCCAAATCTTGTTTCAAATATTTCCATGAACCCAGATCAAGAGGGTCCATTAACCCAAAATTCTTCCCATAAAATACATTTAAAACTTAATTATTATAGAAAGAAGAGATTAATATCCCTGGGAATCAAACAAACTCCCCATCAACCAAATCTTGTTTTAAGAAATTCCATGGACTCAGATCAAGAGGGTCGATTGACCCAAGAGTCTTCGGATCCATCCACCACCCTTAGATAGGAAACAAAACACAAAAGCTTTAACAAGCACTCACCGGCAAACAAGAAGGGCACGGCACTTGGTAAGCCTTGTGCAAAACTGCGGGTTTCACTGGCTAGGGGACAAGAGGATCCGTTAAATACAAGGCAATCTCAGTCGGATATAAAGGGATTTTTCATATTTTATTTTTTCCACAAACCAAGCCCAGCCCATGGATGATATGCGTCTTCATATTGCTTGCTAATCACACTCGTGCCTACATCGTTTTGATTCCTATTAATAACATTAATAGGATTTTGGGTGCTGTTTAGTTGTGGTGGAGGAGGAGAATTGAAGCAGCGCAGCGCCATAGTTACAGTCGTAGTATTAAAGCTGGTAGACTGAGGGAGTTCAATCCAAATTATTATTATTATCCTTATTACTATTATAAGGAGCGTGTTGGCCATGGAGACCGCCGCCTCAATTTCTTCAAACCCTCGCACTGTGGAGGAAGTGTTTGTAGACTACAGAGGCCGCAGAACTGCTATCGTTCGTGCTCTCACCACTGGTAAGAAGCTCTTCACYTTTATTTTAAAATKTATCCTTTCCTCTCCAAAGCTTGAKTAGTTTCAGTAATTCTTTCTTCTCCGCTCATTGATCGTTCGTACATTTCCTTTGCAGAGGTCGACCGGTTTTACTCGCTTTGCGATCCAGGTCAGTCGACTTAATTCTTGTGTTGTTTTCACTAGATCTAGGGTTTTCTTCGGTATAATGTTTGGAGTAGGCGGAATTTCAGTTTGCTCCGAAACATTCCATGTTTATGTGTGACTTTTAAAAGATTTGGCTGATCTTTGAAAAATTCAACCTGAGCTTACGTAAATGTAGCAGCTATTTCTAAGGTTAACCGAAGTAGTTGCAGCGGTGACCATAGACGTCGCTTTTAACATATTATTTATTAGCACAGTCACAAATTTGTAGCTGGTGAATAAATTCGTGGTTGGTGAACGTAGAAATGACAGTTTGTAAAACCTGAATTGTCAGGAAAGAGAAACGGTCCAGAGGTGGACGGAAGGAGTCGGAAGGAGTTGGTTGGAAGGAGGCAGTGTGTCCAGACCACGGCTGGTGAAGGCCAAAGATTTAGGTTGGCATAGAAAATGAAACCCTAATCACTCATAGGTGGCAATCAACTAGCCATCATAGTGAATTTTAAATATGATTAAATAAAAGTAAAAAAATAAATATGTAAACTAATGTCTTTATAATAGTGAAGAAGTTAGTGGTTAAAATCACAATCATTGATTTATTGAGACTACTAAGAATTTTCCATCAATATTTAATCTTGTCTATACAAAACTGATTAAACACTAAAACTTTATTAAATGTGCCCATGATCAATAAATATACGCGCCTTTCGACATAATTATTGCTGTGGAAATGGACAAGGCCCTGGCCGCATTTGAATGGTCCAAGAAGACAAGGGCGGATATCTTTCAGTGAGGGCCTTTTTGCGTTGATCCATTACTATATTGATATAGTTTTGTATGAGCCCCTCGTTAAATAGATTATGTTGCTTGGCTACTTAAATTTATTTTTAGATTATGTTGCTTGGTTACAATTTATTTTATTGAGACGGAATATTATAGTAATTTTATTCATGATGTGCTGATTAGATCTTTGTTAGGACTTGATGTGTTATTGAGATCTTTGTTAAAAATCGTATTACTTGAACTTGTTTTCAGGCAAAGACAATTTATGCTTATTCGGATATGCGAATGAATCATGGAAGGTTAAGTTCCCTGATGATGAAGTCCCTTCGGAGCTCCCAGAACCAGCTTTAGGTATCAATTTTGCAAGAAATGGCATGAAGAGGAAAGATTGGATTTCCACGATTGCCGCGCACAGTGATGCTTGGTTGGTTGCCGTTGCTTTCTTCCATGGCGCTAATTTTAACCGAAATGAGAGGTATTTATTTAGTATCTATGTGTTTAGTGCTTGTCAATAAAGCTTTAGTAACACAGTACACACAATACAGTATTAATTTTATTAGACATTGGTAAAAAAATTGTTCTAATTTTATCTTTGTTTATGTTATATTTTTTTTTTTGTGATTTTATCATAACTTTTCTTTAGATTTTCCTACCCATACACATAATAATAGTCATCCAGATGGCCTGTAATTTAATAAGTTTTCAAGCTTACCCCAATGGAAGCTAGATTTTCCTACACCTCATCGAGATGGCATGATGAAGTTTTCATGCTTGCCACAATCGAAGTTGAACTTGCATCCATGTATGGTGCACCATTCAGCCCTAATTTTATTAGGATACATCATTAAAAATTTATTTTGATTTTGTCAATATTTGCATAATGATTTTTCATGATTTTACCATGACTTTTATTAAGATGGATTTAGTTAGCTAATTTTTTAATATATATTTAAATTTATTTTTTGTAATTTTACAATGACTTTTAAGTAAATTTGCCTAGAAATAATAATTATCCAGATAGTTGTTGTGTTTAGGATCTTTAAGTATTAATGATGAACTTTCTTAGTTAATTTTGTAAGCAATACTTTCATTGCTGCACCCGTGTCACAGAATAACTTATTAGAAGTGCCTTCTTTTAAGTTAGAAAACTGCAATGATGTTATAAAACTCTAATAATGTCATAAATATCTTTCACAGTGTTTTAAACATTCTAAATTTGAATGATGCTTTTAGGTTTACTGGTTTCTATGCATACTAGTGTTATTTTGTTCTCAAAGCTTTTTTTTTATATTTCCATAAATTAAACAATAATAAGTACTTTTCTTCTTACCATTATTTTTTAGTTTGTACTTTTTCTTTTTTTAAGTCTCATCTACCTTCTCTTAATTTAAATTATTGTTTTTTAAATTATTGTTTTCAATGGTAATTTTGTAGTAATTGTCTTGCTATGATTGGGTGATTGGTAGTTTGTGGACTTGGAATTTATTACTAGTAAGATATTTTCATTTGGATAAAAGATGCAACATAGTTAACATTCAATAGTTTTGTCTCATTACTTGAAAATTTTCAAACATCAATTATTTACTATCTTATATTATCTTATATGAGAGGATAGTACCCATAACAATGTTAGAAGGATCACATTAACTCAATAAAATGACACTAAAAAATTAGTAATGAAAAAATAATTGATGACATCTTTCTTGAATACCAAAGGCTATCTCAAGTGTTTTGACTTGTCACTCCCAAGTATTGTTGACCAAGGATCCACCTAGCTCGCTTGGGGTTAGGTATACATGTTGTCCACTAATGACATTTACTCAGGCATGTTGACACCAGTGTACCAACCTATGTACCCTCTCAGAACACAAGTGTACCAATGTTTGTGGACTTTGGTAAATTTATTACACTTGTTCTTCACATTTTTTGGCATTAAGTTGACATGATAGGAGTTTTAGTATATTTTCTAGTGACAATTTTTAATCATCCTCTTCTCAACATTTTAGTCTTTAGTATCCAATTTTCTCATATCCATTTTTCTCATAGGCAATTTTTGAGAGAGTTTTTTTGACAACAAATTCTCTCATCCTTCTACCTTTTGTCCATTTTAGATTAGTTTCTAATCTCACAAACATTTGAGACAAGTCATGGATTTTTCTCACACTTCCTATCATTTTGCTCAACACTTTTTCCTCTATGTTTCTAGACTTGATCTAGATATCCTTCAAGCATTGAGTAGGAATATACATCATTATCTATCCCACCTTTGTTGGCTCAAGTCCCCAGTTTGTCTATCCCAACTTTATTGGTCAAGTCTTCACTTTACTTATAAGATCACCCTCCAAGGAATATTTTAAGATATTATGTTGAAAATGTAAAAAAATTGAACATATTGGTCAGCCAAATAAATGGTTACTATTTATGCAATGATGATTTAAGTGTAATATCATTGTGAGGAAATTCGATTTGCCTGTGGCTAAAATCACATTGGAAGAAAGGTTTGAAGCCATTATTTCTGCAACGATGATTTAAGTGTGATATCATTGTGAGGCAATTCGATTTGCCTGTGGCTAAAATCACCTTGGAAGAAAGGCTTGAAGCCATTATGTTCCAAATGTATAAAGATAGCCAAGGAAATTTTGGAAGAAATAATGTTTTTTTTGTGTGTGAATAAAAAGTGAATCCTTATATTAATTTCAACTGCAAGATTACGAAAAGACCTGCAGCCTATCTACATATACAAAAATGCCTGCAGTTGAAGGTGTAACTGATTACATTCCTCTTCTCGGTTTCCCGAGGTCCAAGTCCCCAACGGTTAAGATCCTCTTCTTGACTTCGCACTTCATGTTGACGAAGGAATGTCTTGCATTGTTTTCCTGAAATCCTCGAACTTCACTACGGTTGTATCCCGAGTTCGCATTTCGCGAATGATGGCTACTCCAGATTTCGGGATTTTGTGCCTCAGGATAGAAAAGAACCGAGTGTTCCTCTTCTTTCGATAGACAAAATTGTGAGTCCTTTAGGACCATATCAAGGATCCATATTTCCTCAGGATCAACAATCCATATCATCTCTCGCATTTCACAATTTTGTATTTTGCGACTTCATGACTTGGGAAAACAGCTCCTTCCAAGCTCTTGACTCCTGATTGTTGAGTTCCTGGAATCATCTGACGATGGTCCAAATCTCCTCTAGCACCAGCGGTTAGATCTCCTCGAGCACCAGCATTCTAGATTTCAGGATTTTGCGCCTCGGGATAACATAGAAACAAGTGTTCCCCTTCTTCTGATACCCAAAATTGTGAGTCCTTCGAGATCATATCGATGGTCCATATTTCCTCAGGATCAATGGTCGAGATCCTCTCTCGCATTTCGTGATTTCTCATTTCGCGACTTGGGTAGACAGCTCCTTCTGAGCTCTTGAATCTCGATTGTCGAGTTCCGGAAATCATCTGTCGACGGTCTAGATCTCCTCGAGCACCAACGGTCCAGATCACCTCGAGCACCAACGTTCCATATTCTCTCGCACTTTTCGCAACTTTGCGAATTTGGGAAACAACCTCCTTCGTGCTCCTGACTCCCGATTGTCGAGTTCCTGAAGACATCTCTCAGTTGAAGATCTTTTGCACTGACGCTTACGGTTGCCCTCTCTCTTGAGATTTTGATCATTTTTGTCTTGGAAGAATTTCTAAGTAGACACAGGTGGCACTCCATCTAGATTAGGGCCATCCAGCTGGGAAAGCTCCTCGCATTGGAGCCAGAGGGGTGAACTTTGGGACTACCTGGAATCGTGAAGAATGATCTGCTACATAGAGTCAACCCCTGCATTGGCCAGTCTATTCACTACTTTGTTTACACTTCGCTGAATGTGTGAGGGGGTTAGAGTTAGAGAGGATCTGAGAAGAGCCTCGAAGTTGTAAAGGGGGCCAAGGAGGTGCCAGCTAGGAGTAATTTTCCCTGGATCTCTCCCATTTAGGATTTTTTTTTCCAAGTCTATTATGATTTTGTAGTCTCCTTCAATGATCACACAAGTGAGGTTTTGATCTAGAGCCATTTTCACTCCTTTGATGAGACCCCAAATTTTAGCTAAGTTATTGGTGTCACATCCGAGATTTTCTTCAATGAGGCTTTGCATTTGGCCCAAGTTTTTTTTTATGACAACTCCATATCTTGAGTGTCCTGGATTGCCTTTTGATGCACCATCAAAGTTGACCTTATATAAGCCTGGCGGAGGGGGGGAGCCACTTAGAGAGACTAAAGGATTTTTAAATTAGGGGAGGCTGCTGAGGAGGGGTGGAGTGAGCAAACGAGAAGCCCCAAGAGTTGAGGAGTGAGAGCTCACCTAGGTCAGTGGGGAATTCTTCCTTGGTCCATAATTGTAGCTAAAGAGTTTCCTAGAGATGAAGAAGGATTGTGTTCCAGAGGAGGGTGGGAGGAGAGGGCTAGGAATGAAAGATTATTATGTTCCTCTCTTTCCATAGTTGCCAAACTATAAATCCTAGAAAGAGTTTCCATGTTATGTTCAGGATAATATCGAGGGGCCAATGAAACCTTGTCTTTGAAGATTGTCCCAGGTTAATATCTTGTTCTGGAGTAGAAGCCAGAGGAATGTAGAGATTTTCGACTAGAGTTTTGATTTCCATATGTTATCCAGATGCTATCTTTCTAAATATTGTGGAATTTCTCCTGAAGAGTGTATCCCTCCTTGAGAGTAAAGCTTCCATGAGGTGTGTATCCCCATATGAGAATGTCTTGATCTATGCTTTTTCAGATTCGCCTTTGGGTTGTAGCTTGTTTCCAGTGCTGCAGGTCACAGTCCATTGCCACTTGGAGTTCCTGATGAGTAGATTTCCATCTTCGTTGGGGATAATTTTTGGGGGTATCTATCCACAGGTCTGCTACTTTGAGAGTGGCAAGATCTTGAATGTGATTTTTGTAGGATTATTGATTTTCTTCTAGTTGAAAGGGTGGCATTTTCTGCCAGGAATCCGTCCAGAATAGGGCATTCTAGCCATTGCGAATTTCCCAGAAAGTATGTTCCTATATGAGTGGATAATTTTTCCAAGCTGCATTCCAGATGTTGGAGCCCTGAATTTTCTCATGCATTATTATAAGTTGAATTTGGTGCATATTTGGGGAATATTTGCATTTCTAGAGTTTTTCCCAATCTCTACTGGTGTTTTGAGCCATGTCCACCAAATTCCTGCTCCCATGGTGCTATTTAATTTTCCAGGGTCCCGAAGGCCGAGACCACCTGAAGATTTGGGCTTGCTGACTTTTTCCCAGCTGACTAGGGCCTATTTTTTGTTCGGGTTGTATCCGTACCATAGAAAGTTTCTTTGCAAATTCCTTATTTTGTTTATGATTGATTGGGGGGAAGCTAGGGCTAAGAAGAGGTAAGATGGGATGGCTTGGAGGACTGAATTAAAGAGAACGATTATGGTTGGAAGATTGAGGGAGCGAAAGGTCCAATTGCTAAGATGGTTGGTGATGGAGAGTAGGAGAGAGTCCTGGGAAATGTTTCTGGCTGTTGAGTCAAAAAGAGGGAGTCCCATGTAGTGAGAGGGCAGAGTGCAGACAGGGGTATTCAGAAGTTGAGAGAGTTGTTGTTGAATTTCCAAAGGAGTATTAAAAAAGAAGAGTTGTGATTTGGCCAGATTAAAGGTGGTGCCAGAGGCTTCACTGAAATCAGAGAGGATGGAGCTTAGTTTAATTGCTTCTTGCACGGTGGGGGTGTTCATTAGCAGCATTTCATTGACAAATTGGTTGTGGGAGGCTATCAGTTTTAACCCATGAATAAGGAGGCCTTGGAGGGATCCATTTTGAATTGAATCCTTGATATAGCATCCTAGACCTTGAGCCATTATCACAAAAAGGAAAGGGGAGAGAGGTTCGCCTTGCCTTATTCCTCTTGAGGGGGAGAAGGGTTGAGAGGGGACACCATTGACGAGGATTGAGAAAAAGGTTGAGGAAATGAGGTTCATTATCCAAGAGACTAAATCCTTGTTGAAACCAAAAGCTGATAGGAGCACTTTCATGTATTTCCAGCTTAATTTGTCAAAATATTTTGAAAGGCCAAGTTTTAGAAGAATACCTGGAGTATGAGTGCTTTTGAGCGAGTGAATGATTTCATGGACAAGTATGACACTATCCATGATTTTCCTTCCTTCGACATATCCCGATTGATCCTTGGAGATGATGAAGGGTAGAATTGGCTTGAGTCCTAGAGCTATGACCTTGGAAATGATTTTGTAGATCACGTTGCAAAGAGCTATGTGTTTGAATTTCTTCGTATTTGTGACTCATTCTTCTTTGGGTATTAGGGTGTGGAAAGTGGCATTTAGTTTTGGAAGAACTTTTCCTGAGTTGCATGATTCCTCCACCAGTTGCCACACTTGCTCCCTTGACATTGGCCAACAGGAGTGGAAGAAGTCTGTTGTGAAACCATCTGGACCTGCAGCCTTGCTTGTGGGTAACTTCTGAATAGCTTGAGCCACTTCTACTTGAATTATTGGTGTCATGAGAGCCTCATTCTGTTCCTGGGTGATTATAGTTGGGATATTTTGGGTCACCCACTCTATTGTTGAGGTGCGGTCCACCTTGGATTCTTAGAGGAGATCCTTGTAGAAGTCTGTCAGCTCATGTGTTATTTCCTGATGAGTTAACAGGGTGTTGCCTTGTGAGTCATCCAGCTTCGTAATGTGATTGATAAGGCGTTTGTGGATCATAGAATGGTGGAAAAATTTGGTGTTTTCTCTCCATCGTTGAGCCATTGAACCCGAGATGTCTGTCTCCACGGGATTTCTTCTTGCTTGTGTCTTTCCTCTAGTTTCCTTTTCAGTTCACTCTCCTCGAAATGTTGAGTGATTATGTATCTTGCATGAATGAATTATCCCTGAAGGTTCTCTAGTTTTTGTTCCATCATTTTCCTTTCTTGAAAAATGTTCCCAAAGATTTATTTGTTCCATTTGCACACCTGTTGTTTAAAATGTTTGACTTTTTGTTGGAAGCAATACATTTTTGTACTCCTCTGTGTTTTCGTAGTGTTCCACCAGTGATGGGCTAACTCCTGGAAATTTGGATGGGAGAGCCAAAAAAATTTAAATATGAAGGGTTTAAGCTTGGGGGTGGCAATAGTGTCAACCCAAAGCTGAACCAGCCAGTGGTTCGAACCTACCTTCGAGAGGATGTTGGAATCTACTAGGAGGCCTTCCAAAAGGAGAGTTTATGAGATGAGGAAGAAATCAAGCCTTCACGCTATTTGTTGGTGACCTGATCTTTTTTTGGTCTAGGTGTAGTTATCATTGTTATTCTCACTATCTACCAGTCTGAGGTTCTCTATGAGTTCCTGGATTTTTACGCTATCCTGCTCCAGGCACTTTTTCCCGCTCACTTCTCCTTCATTGTGAGAATCATGTTGAAATCGCCCCCTATTATCCATCGCTTTCCCTCTGCTAAGGAACCTATGTAAGCCAGGCTTTGAAGAAAGAGGTCTTTGTATTGGTTGTTCTGCGGGCCATAACCATTTGTGATCATTCCCTCCTTATCCGAACTGAAGGCTCTGTAGTGCACTGTGATGGTGCATGGAGTGGAGAATCCTTGATCAAGGATGATTGTAGCAGGATTCCATAGGGTGGCCAGGCCTCCTCAAGCCCCTTTTGAGTCTGTTTGATAGGATTTATAGTTGCGCCAGCATCTTTTGATGATATCTTCTATATTTTTCCCTGCACATTTTTTCTCTTGTATCAGGAATATATCAAGGTCTTCCATTTTGATGCAGTTTCATAGAATCCTTTGTTTGGATCTTCCATTTAGGCCTTGAATATTCCACGTGAGGATATTCATAGTTAAAAATTTGGTGGGTGGGAGAAGGAGCTCTCTAAGAGCCTGTGAATCTGTCCCGAGTTGATCATATAGTCTCTTGCCTCCTTTATTAGTTGATGAGTCGATTTTTTGCCCCATTGCTTGTTTTCTTTTGGGTGTTTTCTTGGATCTTGGTTTGGGTTTGTGATGATCCCCAACCTAGATGTAGCCCCTGTTGATGATTCCATAAATACTTTGTGAACTTTCCTGAGTTGGTCCTCTAGTAAGGTTTGAATATCCTTCTTGTTGAGTGCTTCTTCTAACTTGTCTAGGTCAATTTCTGCTAGGTCATGCTCATCCATTTCCATGATTGTGTCTTCCTCTCTTTCTGGTTCTTTCCCTGAGACTGGGTGAGTCTGTGGATCTTCTTGGTGTGTTGGGGTTTGATGCTCTTGTGATGACTAATATTCCTTGTGCTTTCTAGGATCTTTCTTCGTGGTCTTGTGGGGGATTTTCCACCTCTTCTACCTCTAGGAGGCGGTTAAGGGATTCAAATGAATTATTATTTGTGTTCTTTTTTTCGTTGTTGGTTGTGGGCTTCTTCTGCACTTGTCTCCTTCAATTTTGAACCTAGGTAAATCCTTCCTTTGATTTCTCTTAAGCTTCCCTCTTGGGGAGGGGCATTGAGAGGGAAGTCTCTGAAAAGGTGTCCATGTTCATGGAATTTTCAACATCTAAAAGGGATGTGTTCATACTCTATGGTTTGGGCCCATTCCTCGTCTTGGTATTCTAAGGTAACTGTGCCTCATAGAGCTTTGGAGATGTTCATATAGACACATATCCTTGAATAAGAGGTGTATTTTCTCTGTTTGGTAGCTTTTGAAGATTTGACATATTTACCCAGGGTGTTACCTATGCCCAGTAAAATTTCCTCTAATCATAACTCTTGAGGTAGGGAATAGAGGCAAATCCATATCAGTGCGTATGCAAAGTTTTCCTTTTCTGGGCAGAAGCGATCTGTCCAGAAATGTAGGTAGAGGCCATCTGAGTTGTAGAAATATGGTCCCCCTTCAAAAATTTTGTCCTTGTCCTCCAGGTTGTAGAATATTACTGTAAAAAAACCTTTGGAGATCAGTTGGAGCTCACAATATCCCTTGGGGTTCCACCATGCTTTGGTCCAGTGAGCTAGGTCCTTTTCTGAGGGCCAGAGACCTAGGGATTTTCCTATGAGGGCATGGTCTCTCATGAACTGGTCTCATAAGTGAAATGGAAGCTCAAAATATAGTTGACACACTTGCAAGTTCTCTGGTAAGAGGGGGCTTTTGCCCCCCCATTTTGTTCCCATTCTTCTGAGACAGTCAATGTCGAGGTGCAGAGGCTACCAGCGTATGCAGAGGAATTCAAACGTGGTCAGGTTGGGAGGGAAGCTAGTGCATGTGAACCCTAACCTTGCATGTAAACCAAACTCTCCCTGGAAGAAATAATGTTATTAATGAGGTAAGGTTGGTATTACAAAGTCTGTTAAAGTTATTTAAGAATTGGAGTCTTCTTCTTTTGAAGTCTTTTCTCTAATGAAACGAATGTATAACATGCAAGTTTTTGAAGTCTTTTCTCTAATGAAAAGAATGTATAACATGAAAGTCTATGAAAGTGGAAATCTATCCATATCCAAGCTTTGGATTCATAGAAGAGAATCCATATCCTCTTTAAAAAATCAACCCCAAGCTTTGGCTTCGGCTTCGTGAAAGAGAATCCATATCTTCTTAAACAAGTCAACCCCAGCTCAAACTGGGAGAGTCAGATTTGATTGGATTATTGATGCAGACACTCCTTAACTACAGAAACACACAAGAATCCTATATCTACAAAGGCATAGTTTAACACGAAAAACAACTAGTCTATACATAAAGGAACATAACTCAACTCAATCTTACACAGATAATTTTATTTCATTAGAATACCAACTAAAGAAATGATCCAAATGCTCTCAGACCTCAAAATAGGACACACAGGTCCTCATAAACATTCACGAACTATAGCTACAACCCGCGGCCGCTAAACAGTGAAAACCAAAAAAAAGACTGTTTTCATTTCCCAAGCCCAACCTTTTTATCCTAGATATTCCTTCCCAAAGCCATAACCTGAAAATACATAGTCGTGTTCAGTTGTGCCTATTTCCACTCGAAGTGCTCCTGCTAGTCATAGATTGAAACAACCATTATGTTCTGAATCTTATGCTCTGCATCATCCTCCTCTTCTTTTAAAATTGCAGAACCTCCTGGTTCCAGGTCACCTGTTGTAACCTCTCGGTTGTGCTTAAGTAACTCTACTTATGTGATCCAAGAGTTGTAGGAATCAAACAGTCCTTCCCACTTAACTAGATATAAATTATAAGCCTTGGAGCGTGTAGAGACTAGTTTCGTGTCTAACACACGTTCAACTTTTTCTCTCTTCTTCTTCGTTAAAATTTTGTTCCAGTCCCCCCCTCTGCAATGCTGATCATTAATTGATTGGTCTTCATTGACCTCTTTGTTTGAATCAGTTGGAAATGAATAAAGATCATCCACGTTGAAAACAAGACTAATGTCTAATTCTTCTAGCAGATCCATTAGGTAGGCATTGTCATTTATCCTTCTCTTAATTTTACAAGGACCAAATTTCCTGGGTTTCAGTTTGTTGTAGGTTCCCTTGGGGTACCTTTTCTTTCTCAAATGTACCATGACCATTTCTCGTTCCTAAAAGACCTTTCTTCTCCTATGTCGATCAATATCTTCCTTGTATTGATTAGTCATTGACTGCAACTTCTGTTGGACCTATTGATGTATTCCTTGAATATTCTCCACAAAATCTATAGCATCCCTGTTGAGATAGGGATCTGTAGGAAAGCCCACTAGGTCAGCAACCCATTTGGGATTGGCTCCATAGACAATTTGAAATGCAGATTTGCTCGTTGATCGGTTGATGCTTGAATTATAGGCAAATGTTGCTTGTGGTAAGACCAAGTCCCACTGGCGAGGTTTGTCACCTACTAAACAACGCAATAAATTTCCCAAGCTCCTATTGACAACCTTAGTTTGACCATCAGTCTAGGGATGGTAGGCAGAGTTGAATTGCTATCTGTTGTCCAATTTTCTCCATAATACTCTCCAAAAGCGGCCTAAGAATTTGGTGTCCCGATCAATGGTTATAGTTTTTGGAAGACCGTGTAAATGAACAATTTCCTTAAAAAATAGTTGTGTTATTTGACTAGCATCATTTGTCTTTTTACATGGTAATAAATGGGCCATCTTTGAAAACCTATCCACCACTACAAACACTGAGTCATGACCCCTTTGGGTATGTGGCAGTCCCAAAACAAAATCCATTGAAATATCAGTCCATGGTTCCTTCGGGACAGGTAGGGGCATGTACAGGACTGTATTTTGTTGTCCTCCTTTCGTTGTTTGGCAAACTCTACAAGCAGCAATAAATCTGTTAACGTCCCTCCTAATATTAGGCCAAAATAATTCATGTTTACTAGTTGAAGGTTTTATCCCTTCCAAAGTGTCCATCCAACCCATTCGAGTGAATTTCTCTCACAAGCTTTTCTCATCGAGATCCAAAAGGAATGCACAGTTGGGAACCTTTAAACAAAAATCCGTCTAACAAATGGAACTCTTTAATTGAATGTGAATCATCCTGCCCTTGCCCACTCAGAATTGCAATAATTTGGTCAAAATAGGGATCACTGGAGTATTAAGTTTTCATTTCTTCAAACCCAATCAGTACATTACTCATTACTACTAGTAGATGTCGCCTCCTACTCAAAGCATATGCCACCACATTTGTTTTACCACTTCTATGTTGCACAAAAAAAGTGTAAGCCTGCAAGAAAGGCGCCCATTTGGCATGTTTGTGGGACAACTTATTCTGGGAATTGATGTATTTCAGTGCTTGGTTATCAGTCATCAGAATGAACTCTCTATGCAAAAGGTAATGTCTCGAGTATTTCAAGGCTTGGACTTCTACATAGAACTCTTTATTGTAAGTGCTATAATTCTGTTTAGATTCATTTAGTTTCTCACTGAAAAAATCTATAGGTCGGCCTTCTTGGCTTAAAACCCGTCCAATGGAAACCCCAGAAGCATCACATTCTACTATAAAAAGTTTGTCAAAGTCTGGTAGGGTGAGAATAGAAGCCTCGGTAACTCTTTTCTTGAGTTGTTCAAAGCTTACTGTAGCAACCTTGGTCCAATTAAATATTTTTCCTCTAGTGCAGTCAGTCAAAGGAGCGCTTATACCATTGAAATTTCTAATGAACCTCTTATAAAATTTTACTAACCCATGAAAACTCTTCACTTCAATAATATTTTGGGGGATTGGCCACTCAAGGATGGCCTTGACCTTTTCAAGATCCATGCTCAACCCATTTGCTAGAACTACACTACCCAAAAATATTAATTTATCCTTGCAGAACTCGCTCTTCTCAAGGTTGATAAACAATCTCTCAGTTTACAGGATGTCAAGTATTACTTTCAAATGCTCTATATGTACCTCCATGGTCTTACTAAAAACTAGAATATTATCAAAATAGATTATTATAAATTTCCCAATGTGTGATCTAAATACCTGGTTCATAGTTTGCATGAAGGTAGCCGGGGCATTGGATAGACCGAATGACATCACCACCCATTCGAATAAGTCATCTTTCGTTTTGAAATCATTCTTCCACTCGTCTCCTTCCCTAATTCTGATTTGGTGGTATCCACTTCGGAGGTCAATTTTGGAGAAAACTTTGGCACCGAACAAACAATCTAGCAAGTCATCCATTCTTGGTAGTGGGTATCGGTACTTCACAATAATCTTGTTAATAGATCTAGAATCATGCATAATCTCCATGTCTTCCCTCCCTTCTTGGGAGAAAGTAAGGTGGGAGTAGCACAGGGACTCATGCTTTCTCGTATGAACCATTTTTCTATTAATTTTGTTATCTTCCTCCTCATCTCCTCATCTTCGAAGGCAGTCATCCTGTAAGATGCTTTGTTTGGAAGCTTGGCACCTAGAAATAGATCAATTTGATGTGTAATACCTCTTGTGGGAGGTAGACTTGTTGGTGGATTTGCTGGTGTCAAATCATGGTATTGCTGAAGTAATTTTTGCACTTCTAGGGGGGTTGTTTGTTGCTGCAATGACTTCTATTCTCGGGGTTATAATAGATAGAAAACACCACTCCTAAACTCCTTGGAAAACCTCTTCCATCCCATGGTACTCAAGGACAAGGCTGTTGATTCAGTTGGTCCTTCCTCCTTGAATGGCTTCAAGATATGGCACTTATTCCTGTAATGAAACTCATATGCGTTCTCCTTACCATGGTGAATTACATCCCGATCATATTGCCAAGGTCTACCTAAGAGTACATGGCATACATCCATTGGAACCACATCACACCACACTTTTTCTTCATAGGGCCCAATTTTAAAGTCGACTAGACAAGTTTGGTTTACCAACACACTTTGATCTTTTTTTAGCCAAGAAACACTAAAAGGATGAGGTTTAGGAATGCAGGTAAGGTGTAATTTTTGCATCATTTCTATACTTACTAGATTTTCAGTGGATCCTCCATCTACAATTACCTTGCAAACCTTGTCCCTGCACTTACACTTGGTGCGAAACACGCTTTTCCTCCTCCAATATTCTTCAGGGGTGACTTTGTTACCAGATATCAAGGTCCTCGTTAACATGAGATTTTCACCTTTATCTGCCTCAACTTCTTCCTGCAGAAGTTCTGCTCCCTCTTCTTGAGTCATCATCACCCTTTTTGGGTTTTGTGGGCAATCCATTGCCTTATGGGGGCCAATGCATATTAAACACTTCAAGGGCCTCCAACCCCCAACAAAAGCCCGCCCCCTTCCCCCATTCCAAGGGGTCTCTCTACCTTGGAAGTCAGGCTTCAGCTCACTATTAGATTCTACTTCGCTTGTCGATTTAGAAGAACTTCCTCTACCCTTATTCATATTACTACCCCCTCGCTTGATAGTTGCCTTGTTCCACCTATTCATTTTTTCTTCAGCCTTTAATGCTAACTGATATGCTTTGTCCACAGAGATCACCTTGATCAGGGCTAATCCATCTTGGAGTTGAAACCTAAGAGCATTGACATACCTAGCCGTTTCATGTTCATCATCTTCTTGTAAATCAGTTATAGTCTGCAACTTCAAAAATTCCTTTGTAAATGCAGATATGGATAAGTCATTTTGCCTTAAATTTTGGTAGTCTCTGAAAAGTCTATGTTGATAGTCGGAGGGCATGAACTTAACTTTCAAAAGCTTCAACATCTTTGGCCACAGCTTGATGTTCTCTTTCCCTTGTCTCTTTCTAAGATTCTGGAGATTCTCCCACCATAGAGCAGCATGCGACTTCATTTTGGATGTCGCTATTTTAGCCCTTCGTGGATCAGTCTCCTCGATCCCTTCTATATCAAAATATTTCTCCAACTCTTGAATCCAATCCATTAATAATTTTGGATTCAATCCGCCTTTGAAATCAGGGACCTCGACTTTAGCCCTGGTTCCTTGTTTGGTTATTGCCTCAATAAGCCTCTCCATGGGGTCTACAACTCTGACCCGACCTCGTGGAACCTCCAGTTCCTCCTCGAATTCTTCATAGGGCAATCTGGACTCAATGGACTCTAATCTTCGGAGTAGTTCCTCATCAAGGGTTACTCTCCATCTGTCATTTCTCCTGCCTCTCCTTCCCCAGTTCAGATGGACACCCTTCTAAGCCATAGTTGTGCTCTGATACCAATATGATGCAGTCGCTCCTTAACTACAGAAACACACAAGAATCTTGTAGCTACAAAGGCACAGTTGAACATAACTCAACTCAATCTTATACACAGATCATTTTATTTCATTAGAATACCAACTAACAGAAATGAGCCAAATGTTCTCAGACCTCAAAACATGACACACAGGTCCTCATACACATTCACGAACTACAGCTGCAACCGGCAGCCGCTAAACAGTGAAAACCCGAAAAAAAGACCGCTTTCATTTCCCAGGCCCAGTCTTTTTATCCTGGAGATTCCCGCCCATAGCCAGAACCGGAAAAGAAGCAGTCATGTTCAGTCGTGCCTATTTCCACTCGGAGTGCTCCCGCCAGTCACGGATTGAAACAGCCGTTATGTTCCTAATCCTATGCTCCGCATCAATTATAGAAACTTGTCTTTAATGCATATTCTGCCTAATGAAAAGCTGCCTGAAAATGGCGGCTTCACATGAAAAATAAACACATCGATTTGATGACATTCCACATGATTCTGTCAGCCTACTGGACCGTTCACTTGTTTTTAAAATAAGACCTTCCAGTGAATGGAGCAAGAAATAGGATATTATTTTCAACAGCTGTCCAGAGCCAAAATGTTTTGGCAACAAAACAATTATACAAGATATGCTTAACTGTCTCAGGTTTCTTACAGACCACACACCCTCCATCAATAGAAGCAGAGCGATACGACTGATACTATTACGAAGAGTCAGCCACCCCAAAACATGTCTCTAAAGGGAGATCAAGGCTTCCAGATGCCTTGACATGTTGACACCATAGTTACCAAAGTTCAACTTTGAATTCGAATTCAGTATGATACGGAAATAATGTAGGCACTCTACACTTCCTTAATATAACGATGCACTTATTTTCCAGTATTCAAGTTTTAAAAACGTCACGGGATGGATTAATAAAAGCATGCTCTGGCTGCTTCATTGCAGAGAAGCTGAACCTATATGTATGATAAATTACATGTTGACCACAGTGGAAAACCAACAAATATGTTTCCTTAATGACCAAAACTGAGGAAAACAAACAAATCTGTTGCCATAGTGACCATAACGAGCATGCATGCAACTTCAAAGTTGAAAAATCCGTAACTATCCAGATTGGCTTAAACTTGCATCACACTGCACACAAAACACTAAACTTAATGGCCATAATTGCCTCCATGTACTTGTGGCTGCCAATGTTCCGGCAAAATCGCTATAAAGACTCGCATCCTGCGCTGGAAGATGCTCTTATCAGATGGTGGTTTGGATGTAGCGGTGTTCGGCGAAGAAAAGAAATTTCTAACAAAACGGTTTACCTTCTGCCACACAGGTGTCATAATACACTATTATGGAGCAAAGCTGTTTCGAAAAACAAATTGTTTGCCTGATTACCAAATTCTTTGGTCTGATTGGGCCAAACCTGGCAACTACTCTTGACACCTTTGATCCACGTTACTACAGAATCATTATGTTTCCTTGAAGTACATCATATTAAGTGCTTCCAAATGGACCATATGGAATTTCTCCTCTTTGTAATAAAATCTTTCGAATTTTAATTTTATATTTATTGTTAGGTTTTTTAGTCGGAAACTTCTTTTTAATGATTTTTTTTGCAATTTCATGAAAAGTTCATACAGATCTTAACTTTGTATCTAGTAACCAATTATCATCATTTCAATAGATAAGTGACTGTTCAAAAGCTATCTTAAAAGTGAAAGAAGTTATGTATCTTTTTTTGGGTAGAAAATTCTTTAACAAAATTTATGTATGTAGTTGCAAAAGTTTAGAGTTGAAGTTTTGTGCTCCATGCTGTTACCTATGTGTATCTATTATTTGTATGTCTTTTATATAAAGTTTTGGTATTTATTTTTTTTATCTTTTTTCTTGGTACTTTTCTCATTCTATGTGTTACACAAGTGTTGCTCATATGTTTTAGCTATTTTTTGTTAATTGGCAGGAAACGTCTTTTTAGTATGATAAATGATTTACCTACTGTGTTTGAAGTGGTTAATGAGAGGGAGAAGGGAAAGGAAAAGACCAATTCTGATAATAGAGGAAGCACATCTAAACCATATAGGAAGGTTAGGAGTTTTTTCCTTTATGAGAATACATAAAAAATATTTTCTTTCATTTTTCTTTGGTAGAAAAGTTTGATTGCCATGACATGATTTCTCTTTTTTGTGTAGCCAATGAGGGATGGTAAATTAAAAAATCTTGAATTATCTTCAACCATAGAGGAAGAAGAGGAGGAAGAAACATACAAGGACGATGATGAAGAGAGCAATGAAACAATTTGTGGAATTTGTGAGAAGACATATTATCCTCATGAATTTTGGATTGGGTGTGATACTTGTTACAGGTGGTATCATGGCAAGTGTGTGAAAATTTCAGAAGCTAAATCTAAAAGTATCAACCAATACAAATGCCCTTTATGTAATAGAAGAAAGTCTACTAGTGAATAGTGTGAGTAGTATTTAGCTTGTCTTACCAACCAAACTGCAATAACCATAGTTTGAAATAATTAGTATTAAGTAACAAGTATTTTTCAAAATTTTAAGGTCATTGTTTAAATTTGACCACTTGAAACTATTATTTTAAGGTATCAAGTTTTGATGTCTCTGAAACATTGAACATGTATTCATGTATGCATAGAAGTTTGACATCCTATTACTGCAAGATAAATTTCCCTTTCTCATTTCTCAACCTTGTTATTTTCATTGTTATTCCCAATTAATACCATGGAATGCAATAACATGAATGTGATAAACCTTTTATTTTCTAGGAAGGGTGATTGTTTAACTTTAATTTATGTCCATTTGAAAAAATTCCATTATGAAATTCTTGTTAATGAGAAACTTGTTCTTGTTTAGTTCATTATCTAGTTTATTTAAGTTGGTTTTGTAAAGTATTTATTTTTTAAATTTTGTTTTGAAAGGTCCATCCATATTTGGAAATATCCTTAAAGTGGATTCATCTCATTCTTCATAACACATACAACAATGAAGTATTCTCATTATCCATGTAGTCAAGAATTTTATTGTCTACCATGTTGATGTCATGTTTCATTTTCCTCCATCTAATTATTGGTGTGTTCACTGAAAAGTTCTCTCTCAGGAATATGATTTTATTGCATTTTCATTGTATAATTATTTTAGGGGAGTAGTTTGCAACAAATTGAATTTGTATATTTCCAAAATAGTTATTGAAGTTTTAAATAACTTGAATATGATATTTCAATTAGATTTGGGTATAAGAATATTGTTTCCATAATTTTAAAGAGGTGATAATTTCTTATTTTGTATAGCTATGGATGAGAATGATATTGAATATTCCTCTGATTCTCATTCCAAATGATAAGACACATGAGTGTATCATTCAAAACTATAATAAGTTTTTAGAGACACATTATTTATGCATGTTCTTGATGTATTAAAAATATGTTATTGGTTTTTGAGAATTACCTTCTAAAGAAAAAGCTAAGTTAATTTATAAAATAAATTAAAATGTATATTGGTAAGTAAATGCAATTGTAAGTAATTATTATAGCATCTATTGAGAATAGTTAAAGAATATCACCAAGAGGATTTTGTTATTTTAATCTAGTCAAATACCATTTTTTCCAATTGAAATGTCATTTAAGTCTTTAGGAGATTAAGTCCACTTTTAGGACTATAGGATTGAGATTAAGTCCACTTTTAAGACTATACGATTGAAACTAGATTTTGATTTGTCAACATTACAACCAAATTTGGGATGTCCATAAATAGGTGAGTAAGATTTTTTTTCTAAATGAACATTATTGCTAATGTATAGTTTCTCTTGAAAACTCTATGTTTTGTCCAAATAACATTTGGGTTTGGAAATTAAAGAGGTTATTCTTCTTTACAATTATTGTTACATCGAATTACTCCATGTTTGCTAATTATTAAGTTTGAAAATTAGGTGAAGAGAATAATGAATTTGATTTTTCAGTGTTTCATTTTTATTACAACTACATGTTTTTAGGCACCCATAATGCTAGTTAAAAATGTAAGGCTCACTAGGGTATATTTTTCATGTTGCACATGAATATTTTTTGTCCATAATTTCACTCAAACTTGATATCCAACACACACATCCTCTAGCTGAACCATCCAAAAATTAGTAAAAAAAAAAAACAATAGTAATGGACATGTACATAGAGTTATGAGTTGAAATATATATATTATCTCACTCTCGAGAAAGTGTACAATTCATATGAGTAGAATAATTTTTTCTAAGAGTGAGCAACTTTGTCCTTGTGTTTATATAGTTATTTAGTTGATGTCTTTGTAAACATTACATAATGATGAGAGAAAAAAATGCTATATTTTGATTATATCATATCTCAAGACTTAAACTTCAACTCCTCTAATTATTTTTTCATCATTGGTTTGTTGCTAATATTTTCTCAAACTACAACTCCTTACAATTTCTCTTTCCCTCTTCTATTTCACTCCTAATGTCAATACATGCAAATTCATTTTCCACAAGTTTTTTGTGTGGTTTACTTTACCTACAACTATCTCTATGAACATACTTTTATATCTACAAACTAGATGCATGCACATTCTCTGCAACACACATAGCTTCAACTATCCATATGTATAGTCTTCCATATGTGCAAACTAGATGTAATTTAAAATACATGAAACTTTGTGTAACACTTAGCTTGAAATATGTTTTTGCATCATTTTGTCAATTCAAACACCAATACGACCATCATATCATGAAAGGTCTCTTACATGTGTTTTCTTTCATAATTATCATTTATTGGAATCCTAATTTAAAATTAATCTTACGAAATTACTTGTTCCATGAAGATAATCAAACTACTTGAATCTAATACATCTACACATTTTGAATATAGTTGTCATTTGTACTCAAAATCCCATTCAATATTCATCTTCCTCAATTGTTCAAATTATGGTCATATTTAACTTTTCCCACTTACGAGTTCATATTTTGAACTTTGTCTCCACCTCCATTTTTATTTTGAGGGTGTTTTCCTCATAGAGTCTATTATGAGGTTTCATTTATCTTTATTGTTCACAATCCATTCAAGGCTCACATAGTGTTTCAATGACACTCAAATGACCTTGTATTTTTCTAGTCATTCATGCCTCACATAGTGTTTCAATGACACTCAAATGACCTTGTATTATTCTAGGCATGAAAATTCAAGTGCACTTCACAGTTAGGTCTCTTGATGAAATGAATCCTACAATTTCCTTGTGCATGTGTGGCCTCTATGTATACTTAGTGGTTGGAGAAAATATTGACTCTCACTACTATGTGGTTTTAGAATATATTTCAATGTTTACATCGTATAGAGGATGGTGTATTTTCCCTCACATTCATATGGGGTTTCAAATTAATCCATCACTAAAACTTTGTGTTACTCATTCCTAATGTGTTTCTTGAACACACCCTAGTTGGATTTATCATTTTAAGTAGAGGAAGAGATTTTTGGAAATTATATTTTCTAGAACTTTAGAAATCCAATTGTCTTAATAATTACTAATACTCAAACAAAATAGAAAATTTTCTCAATTTTTTTTTATTTTACTACTTTATTTAAACTAGTTTTATTTTTATGGGTATAGTGGAAGGGAAACTATGCCACAAAACACCAAATGTCACTACTCTTAAGTTCATATCTATGTTGGATCTTGGATTATTAAGGTCACCTCTATGTTGTATCTTGGATTCTTGATGTGAAAAGACTCATTTCTAAAAAAAATTATATGGGCTGAGGTACTTAGTTATTTGTCCCCCTTAGATTTTTACGTGGAAACTTCACATATCATTGACTTTGACTATAAAGTTCACATCTCTTTAGGGTCTAATAGTTTTGTTCCATTTTCAAATTTTGATATCTATAACTTTTAATGGAAGGAAATGAATAAGACAATAATTGCGTAGGGTATTATATATCAAATCCAATTGATAAGATACCTATTGTGTGTAATACTTGATATAGTTTATAGAATCTTCATTGTAGTTTTTGTTTGATGCATTTATTTAGTATGTTTGTTTATAAAGTTGAAAATGAAAAAAAACAATCACCAACATGGTACTATATTTTATATCTATATGTATTATGGTAAAGCTTCACATGATATTAGTAGTAGGTTTATCATGGCAATGATTTATGTCCTTTGAATCAATGTTTATCATGTCAATGTTTCATGTCTTTTAAATCAATGTGGACTATATTGTATATCTATATGTATTATGGTAAAGCTTCATGTGATATTAGTAGGTTTATCATGGCAATGATTTATGTCCTTTAAATCAATGTTTATCATGTCAATGTTTTATGTCTTCTAAATCAATGTTTATCATGCCAATGCTTCATCTCATGTTGCAATATTATTAGATTATCTTTGAGGATGGTTATTATCTAATCCAAATTTAATGTTGTTGATTTAAATTATTGTATAATTATTACTATGTGTATAAATACAATATTTTAGGTCTTTTGTACCAAAATAATTTCCTAAAAGACTCCCTCTTGATGACCGTTTGAAATATTCTCTATTGTTACTATTAGTAATTGTGTGCATAACTGTGAAAATCACTTTGACCATAAACATGTTCCAAGTAACATCCATAAATGGAATTTCAATATGACAATAACTACGATCAATTTAATGTCCTATATAACATTCCCTTCAACCACCTAAAAAATCAATATAATGTAATTAGGGATTCAATTACATCCATAGTCATGTTCTAGTCACAAAATTATCATAATTAATTGGCAAATTAATATATAATTAATAAATTATATTATAACTATTCAATCCATTGCATTATCTTGAAAAGAAATATACAAGGACTTTGTTGTTGGTCTGTCACTTAGGAAACTAGACCACCTACAGAAATTCATAGCATTTGTTCTAAATATCAAAGGAGATTTTAGTATGGGACTACCTATAATTCTCTTGTCTACAGGGATATGGGAAAGTGCACCTAATCATTTGGAACCATGAGAAAATTAAATAAGAGGAAGATGGTTGACCTACAGGAGAGTGAGGCAAGTATCATATAGATGGGAATAGGAGGGATACCATTTATAATTGATGTCATGGTGACCTCATAGAACACCCTTGTTGGCTAACCTATTAGAAAATTTGTTGGTAGTGTCTCATATGAGAAGGGATAATGACATCGATCTAGGGGATGAGATATTGGATGTGTTCTGAGCACGCTTCCAAGTGTCAGCTTAAGGATATTTTGTTGATGGGGGGGACTTGATAGAGTCTTTTGATCATGTAGATGATGATTTGGGAGTCCCATTGAAATCAGGGTGAGTGAGAACTAATGATGGTCTCTCATGATGTGTTAGTGGCAATGAAAACATGGAAAAAATGTGTTAGGTGAGAGGGATTATTTAAGGTACTTTTACAATGATTTTGATTATGGTGTCAAAATATGAAATGTAGGGAGTTGAATTATTTCAGAGTATACATATTTTATTCATAGAAATTATGAATAACTATGTAAAATTTGATTTAAAAGTGGTATGTTATTTTTCCACTACAAAATATAAGGTATGTGTCTCCATTTTTGCAGGTGTTGAGGAGACTAGCAATGGAATTTCATTACAAAAACGTGTATAATTGTAGAGAACCCATTGATCTAGTGTGGTGTATTTTTTTGAAAATTTATAATATTAATTTATATTTTTATAATATCATGAAAGTCAATATATCATTGAAATTACAAATCCTTCCATTCATGTAGTCTAAGAGGGTCTTCACTTGATCAAAATTATTTATTTATTTTAGATCGTAGATATGGATCTCTTCTAGTGCGACATATATCTCATTTTAGAAATAGTTAAGCTAACAAAAAGTTATAACACAAATAAAAGAGGGATGTATTCTAGGCCTTTGATATATGCGAAGACAAAAATAGATTAAAAATAGTAAACAATATTAATTTAAACAAAAAAAAATGTATATCTCGAATCTACATAAAAGACTCTATCTATGTCTATAGTTTCATCAATAAATAATTTTTTTAGCTTATAGAAAATTAAAGTCAAAAATAGAGGTATTCATAAAAATGGAGGCTTTTATCTATTTTCATATCGAACCACTAGGTTTTTCATCGTAAACTTAAATTTGAGGCATCCAACTTAGAAACCATGTACGTCGAAAAATATTTGAAATGAAAATAAAGTGAAGAAACTTTATGAATGTTCACGCATTCCTAAAGTGCATGCACGTTTCTAAATAATGCATGCATTTCTAAAGCATGAGTTCCTTCATAAATTGCACTTGCATTCCTAAGCATTATTAGGAACAATAACATTCATGTGTTTCTATTAGCGAAAAATAATTCTCTCTTCTCTCTCTCCCAATATTCCTCCCTCTACCTCCCTCCCTCTATATTCATCTCTCATTCTGACCTCTCTCCCCTATCACCACCCTCTCTCTCCTTATCCCTCCCCCTCTTTCCCCCTCTCTCTCCCCCCATAATTACCCCCCTAATATTTATTTCCTATCCCACTCACTCTCTCTATATTCTCTCCATAATTCTCCCTCTCCCACCCCCTAATTCTCTCTCACTCTCTCTCTCTCTCTCTCCCCACATCTTCCCCCCTCTCTTACACTACCTCTCTCCCCCTCTCCTTCCCTCTCTCCCTCTCTTCCCCTCTCTCCCTCATGCTCTCTCTTTCT
>ML792699.1:29349-40575 GCA_009831015.1 Picea engelmannii
CGACAGTTTCCCATACAATTTGTTCTCTCTAAGGCAGGACAACACTATTCGCAAGTGTTCCTCATGTTCTCTTTCATTCTTGGAATAGATGAGGATGTCATCTAAGAAGACTTGTACAAAACGGTCTAAGTACTTCCGGAATATGCCGTTCATGAGGCTCATGAATACTGCTGGTGTATTGGTCAATCCGAAAGGTACTACAACAAACTCGTAATGTCCAAATCGAGTTCGAAAGGCCATTTTTGGGATATCACCTTCCTTAATCCTTAGCTGATGATACCCTGATCGCAAATAGATCTTTGAGAATACCGCTGCTCCTTTCATCTGATCAAAGAGGTCATCTATTCGTGGCATCGGGTACCTATTTTTCATTGTAGCATGGTTCAAGTCCCTGTAGTCTATACACAGTCGTAAGGATCCATCCTTATTCTTTACAAAAATTACCGGTGCGCTCCAGGGCGAGACACTAGGCCTTATCAGCCCTAAGTCCAGTAACTCTTTCAACTGCATTTGCAATTCACAAAGTTTCGGTGCTGTCATCCGATACGGAGTTTTGGAAATTGGTTCTGCACCAGGTTTTAGCTCAATAGTGAAATCGAGCTCCCTTTCTAGAGGTAACCCTGGTAACTCGTTCGGGAAAACATCTTGGAATTCTGACAAGACCGGATACTGATCTAATGAGGGTCCCTTCCTGTCTTTCACTACCTCTACTACATAAAGTCGACACCCTTGTCTCAAGCATCGCTTGACCTTCATAGTTGATATAAAGCGTAAAGACACTTTTCTCTGTACACCCTGGATCTCTATTGGTCTTCCTTCATCATCGACACAAAGCACCTTCTTTGCGAAACAATCTACCAAAACTCGATGGGCCGTTAACCAATCCATTCCAATGATTAGGTCATACGTCCCAAGAGCAGTGACGTATACTTTCAACCTAGTAGTACACACTCCCAGGTCTACTATACAATTATCGACACTAGGTCCTACTGCTTGTTTTTCCCTCGAAGCCATCTCGAATTGTTTAAAGTCATTGTGCTCGTAGGCTGCCAACCCACTCTTTTCTAATGCAGATGGTGAAATGAAACTATCTGTCGCACCCGAATCAAACAAAATCTTAACATTGATATGGTTTAGCGTACCTGACGACTCCACCACCGTGGATTGATGTTCGGCCTGGCGGTTATTAACTGCTGCGTGAATATGGTGGCTGCTACTTGCACTCCCCATCGGCGCCTTTCCTTCTCTGTGCACGAACCCTGATTGTAACTCTAGGCAGTCACGTTGGTAATGGGGTCCCCCGCACCCCCAACAGGTAACACTCGATTGAACCTATGCACTATTATGTGTCTGTCTTTGAAATGAGTTCCTTCCCCTAGAACCCTTGCCCCTGCTCATTGTTCCCTGAGATGGTCATGGTCCTGTCTTCACCGTTGGCGATGAACGAGATGCTGCACTCCCTGCCATTGAAATCTCTATAGCTACTGTTCTTGGCATGAATCTATTACCATAAGGTGGTGGCCTTGAGCCCCCTCCCCTACAAAATGTCCGCGAGGCCTTTCCTACGAATCCAGGGCAATGCAAAAATGTTAATCTTGCACCGCGAGTTAAGTTCATATGTTCTTCCACGTAACGCGCACTTTCCACCGCCTCTGCTACTGAAGACGGCTTCCACATCCTCACCATATCTCTTATCCTAGGGTTTAATCCATAGATGAAACACTCTTCCTGTCGTTGGACACTATCCATATATGACACATATTTGACCAGTTCCATAAACCTGATCTCGTATTCTTATACCATTTTGTTTCCCTGTATTAAGGCATGAAATGCCCCAACCTGTTGCTCCTCGTAGTACACCGGTAGATATTTCCTCTTGAACCTTTCCTCGAAAAGTTCCCAAGATACCCTGTCTGGGGTAAGGTGTAGTTGTCTTTCCAGGTTACCCCACCAGTTCAGGGCGCTGTCCCTTAACTGAAAAATGGCGATCTTTGCCTTTGAGTTGGATGCATAGTCCCTTAAGACAAAACACCTAGTCATTCCTTCCAACCATGCTTCCGCGCGTTCACTGGCGCGACCTCCGGAAAACTCCAGAAGTTTGATCTTTTGCAACTCTCGCATGATGTCTTCAGGTGGAGGTCCTCCCCCTGAATCCCTCGACGCTTCTGGATTACCCGATCCAGGAGGTGGGGGTTCCACTTCAGTTCCTGCTGGTTGTCGCCCCTTTAAAGTCTCGTTGATGGCTTCCAATGAGTGCAGTATGAGGGCGAGTTCGGGCAATGGTGGTGGTGGAGCTGGCGGTGCTTGCGACGATGCTCCCCCACCTCGACCTCCTCGAGTCCTGACCATTCTGTGTGCGTTGACCTGCATCAACCAAAGTTGTCAGGGTGAGTTCCAGGATGTTTTAAATTGGTGCTACTAAACTTTAGAAATAGGGTTAGGCGTAAGTTTTCTTTACTTGTCTGTAAACAGACATTACTCCATTAGGGGATTGGCTCGGTTAGGGTTAGGTTTAAGCATCTAATCTTCCTTTCTTCACCCCTATGAAAACAACTATTGGTTTTCTTCCCTATAGCTACGTTAGCCTTGCACCTCTATGCTTACGCTCCTAGTGCATATGTTGCCTCCTTCCCGCTTGTCCTAGTCTGAGCCCTTTTTAATTTACGCTTACAACTTGATTAAAATGACTCTCGACCTTAAGTTTATTAATTTACGCCGATATGCGTACACCCATGCTATGTACCTTCCGGTGTTAGTATTCGTCTTAAGACGCCGCGTTGAGCACCTACGTCCCTTTGTGGGCTCCTCCATTTATGTCTTTGGCGCTTGATAGCTTGGCATGCGACCTGTATGGCTCAAAAGCTGCTTGATAGCTTGGCATGTGGTCTAGTGTATGATAGTTAAAGCATTTAAATGTTAAATTAATTGTTAAAGAAACAACGCATGGCGCGTTGGTAGGGCGGATTTCGTAAAGACTTTCACGGTGGAAGGAGGTCTGAGGTTCAATCCTCACGCACTCCATAAAAATTTATACTTAGCCCTAACTAACATTTTATTAAGCTAAATAACTTAACTTAACTTAGTTAATTAGTTAATTAACTTAATCTTAACTTAACTTAATTAACTTAATAATTTAATTTTTTTTTTTTTTTACTTAATTTAATTTAACTATTTTTAACTTAAATTATTTTAATTAATTTAACTCAATTTAATTTAAATTTAAATACAATAATAGTAAAAAAAAAATTGTAAAACCATATTTTAGAATAATTATAATTAAAAAAAAAAAATTAGCCCTTAATTTATTTCAATTAAAATAATAATAATATAAATAATAATAAAATAAAATAAAATAAAATAAAATAATAAGAAGGCGTTTGGGCGTTGGCATGTGGCATGCGACATGCGTTGTGTTCGCATGCAAGCCTCGTGTACGCTGGTGGGAAAACAATTATTATCATGCTGGGTCGTCGAGCATTGTGTTCTCTGTGAGGACTGGAGAGAATGGAAAGAGCCTATTGTTTGGTTCCAGGATACCACAGATACTATTGCAATTAAGTTCTTCTTGAAGAATATACATCCTGGCATGAGAGATGTTGCTTTAAGGCCGCTTGGAAATCCAAGACTACCAAGTTCCAGGCCTAATTTATTTGGAGAGCCGATGAAAGTCATCATTTCACCCAGCCATGTTGTGGAAGAAGCTGTGAATTGGGCTCTAAATGGTGCTCCTGATCCAGATATTACAATACACATGAGAATGCATGCAAGTAGGTATTATTATTCTCTGTCAAGTTCTGTTGTTGGAATTGGAAAACTTCAAAATATTATCCGCTCTTGGAATGAATTTTTTTTATATCATGTTTGCAAGAATTTTTTTTTTTTTAGTAATGGGGCGTAGATTCAGTCTGACCCTTCTAAAACTTGATCAGATCAATTAATTCTGATGTAGTCACGATTTAATGCCCTAAGAATCTAAAACTATATTGCCGTGTATCTCACAGAATTATTTAGTTATTGCATTCAAAATATTTACTAAATCTTTCATCCCTTGACCTATATAAATGCATTCTTCCTATGCCTTATCGATCTAGGATCTCTCATGTTGACAATGGTAATTGCCTCTCCAACTAGCCATTTTTCAGACCTGTGCGATGCCTCTAGTTTCTAACCATTTCTCCACCTCCGTTTCTACTTTAGTTTAAATTAATGGTTAAGGTTTAGTGTTTGTGATGCGCGGGCTTGTGTGTTTACTGTTGGTTTGGTGCCAACTCTTGGTGTTGAATGCGCTATGCTGGCACTGCTTTGTGTGTTTGTTGTTCGTGGGGTTTGGTGTTGGCGTTGTGCTGGTGCTGCTTTGTGTGTTTGTTGTTCATGGGGTTTGTCCAGAAACCTTCTTTTCCAGAATCAGAATTCGTAATAATAATATATTACGAATAATGTTACGAATAAGCCTTATATTACGAATAATATGTTTGATGGTATCCCTGCCATCCAATTGCTACTAAATATTTACTATGCTAATTTGCTGCTAAATAATACTACTTTGCTGAAACATCATTTATCCTCGCCTACTAAATATGAGCAAGTCAGTACCGTAGGAAATGATTTATAAATTCCAAGTTACACAGTTAGGGGAGAATCCACCTTCCAATCAATATTACTTGTGAATTGTACTGTGTTGGTCGGTGTATCTTGAATCTGTGACTCGCAATCATTCACCTGTCTATTTTGAGTTGGTTAGGGTTCTAGCTTACACCCTACACTTATTAGGTGACCATAAAATATCTTGGCTTGGAAGATGCCATTGACAGCTTCGTTGTTTAGCTCCATCATTCCCAACTATTCTAGCCATATTCGCTGTAATGGCCAAAAAAAAATGGGTTCTCCCTTGGCAACTATAACGACTGATAAAAAAAATGGGTTCTCCCTAAGTTTCCATATTTGTTTTGCCTTCTCTGAAGGTTCAGTTTATGTTTATGAATACGGAGGGGAGAGAAGACAACTTACAACAATTATGGGGTCCTTGTTGGTGACACGAGAGAATAGCATTCTTATCCACTCGATAAATGCAGAGGGACGAGGTTGATCTCTGTTGTAGCATAGTGGATAAACGTCCAAGAGAAAAACCCTTCTCCTCTCACTCACCAAAGCTGTGGGCCTTTGGGACTGGGACTCCAATCTTATCTCGCACTTAATATTTATCTTATTCTTCTTCTTCTCGTTTATAGATGCACCTCCCCGCACTTCTGTCCAAGCAGGAGGATGCCAATTACACGAATTATTATTGTGCAGGAGAGCAGTCATTCCTTCCATAATGTTGTGGAGAATATGTAAAGAAACGACGTCCTGGCTCAATCTACTATGTTATTGAGTGTTGTTTCTCTACCACAGAAAGAGATTTAATGTGGGAATTTTATCTAGTTTGACTAACGCGTACGTCTTTTTTTTTCTTGTTATCCATGTGATGAAAACGGCCTATGGCCAAACTTATGTATTCCATTCCTATTTCGAACTATCTACTAAAAATTTTCTGAGTATTTTACTTCTAATTTTTTTGATTTTGTCCCTTCTTCCAATATTTTTTTTTGTTCATCTGGATACGGCCTTGCTTGCCAGGTGCTTGGGGATTGTATAGAAGATTGAATCGAGTTAAATTGTATAGAAGTTAAATGTAATAGCCTAGTTAAATTAAGAACCATGTATTTTATTTTTATTTTTATTAATGTTCTATGTTTTATGTGTTTTATGTGCAGGTTAAGCTAGGCGTGGCTGGAGTTTCTCAAAAGAATAAAAACTACCCCTTATTTAGGCCCTCGGTTCTAGATTTGAACCAGGGCTCTGATACCAAATGTAATGGCTCTACATTAATTTAAGCAACAATTAAAATTACAACACTACTAAGCAACCATTAAAATTACAACACTACTGTAAAATTTAAAAATTACTTAATCTAGCACATTCAATCTAATATTTCAAGTAATAAAAAAATAACAAATTTAATTCAAAATGATTCATAACTCTAACCTGAACGTGATGATGTCGCTTGCTTCCTTATCTTTCTCCTTAGCTTGCTCCTTTAGCTTGATCCTTTAGCTTGCTCTTTAGGACACCACCACAAAACCAACCTCCCTGCCGACTAGTAGCGCCTAGCCCTAGGATATCAACGGATATCCTAGCCCTCCGAGCCCAAAACCTCCGCAGCCCCCCCGGTGCACTGTAAATTCCACTCTGTCCAATACTCCAAGCTCCCCCAAAATCCTTTCTCCCCTCTCGTAAAAATGAAAAATCCCTCCCCTCTCAACTCCTTTTTCCCTCCCTTATTCCTCCTCCCTTCACCGACACTCCATCCTGCATTAAATTCCTTATCCCTCCATTTAATTACCCTTATCCATCCATTAATCCTCTTATCTTATCGGGATCCTTATGTGATCCCTTCATGTATATGCAACTTGATTAAATGTTTTATTTTATTCTCCCTCTTTAATTTAATACTTTATTAATTAATGAATTAATTAATAATTAAATCAATTATTAACCATATTGATTAAATAGTTAATTATACTTGAATTAATCATAATCAAGAATAACTAATTAATAACAAATAATTAGTTAAGGTTATTTAATAACTAATTATATTTTAGCTCATTTTTAGGATTATTTATTAAATTAATCATCTTAATAATTAAGGGTCGTTACAAGAAATGCTCTCAAGGTTTGAACAATTCATAGTTTGCAGCTCTGGTTGATTGTAGCACATCATAGACATAGTACAGGTTGAAAGAATGAAATGAATAAGGCATATGGTATGAAATTTCTTGGGATCTCGCAAGGAGTGTTCCATCCCCCATGGAGCCAAATGTTCGAAAATAAATTTACAGTAGAAAATTTGGTCATTTCGTAGCGCCGATGAATTAGGATATTTCGTAGCGCCAACTTCATCAACGACAATTTCAAAAATCTTCAAAATTTGGCGAACAGAATTAGATTTTAAAAGCTGATTTTGGGTCTCGAGTCTCTATGCATGGTACTAGCGATTTTATCAAAAACATTATTGGGCCCGAAGGCCAAATCTCCAGGTTTCCAAACTAAGAATCTAATTTCCTTAGCTATCATACACAACCAGAAGTCAACAAAACAACACAAGAGCCAAGCCACATGGGGGAGGATCCCATGAGAGGGCACCATTATGCTCTACTTATCGAATTGCATTGCAATTGTTGGTGCATATAAACACCTCACAGTTCTTCCTCAGCTCCAAAGTGGGATATGTTCCACTAAATAAATAAAAAGAGAACCAATAATTGTCATCAAAACCTAACGTCAAGTGCCAAGAGGAAATATGTAGGTGTCAAGGAGAAAAGTTCAGCCATTGGTTTCCATATTTGCATGTGTCAACAACATTCAAGCAATCGTCCAAGTTATTCCGACTCCATTTCAGAGACATATGTGCATCGAACCATGAGGAACATTAACACGACAAGCAAGTCATCAAATCCAAGCTCGAGGGATTTGAGGCATCTATTTCATTTTCTTTTTGTCAATGGATAGTTGTCATAGCCCTTGTTTAACTATATTTGTGGGTTTCAGTGATCATTAACATGAGAGCTCCAAATCTTTCCAGCCCCAGGATATATGGATGGTGTTCAAGTTATAACGTGCTCCTGAGACGGTTTATGGTCATTACATCAAGATTGAGAATACAGGGTCCCAAATTTATTACAATTTTCGATTGAGTTACCTTTGAAGTGCTATCTACAGATAGAGTTAGCATGGGAGTATAAATCAAATAATCAAAATATGTTGAATCTTGTTCCAATGTTGTGAATGGAAGCACTCAGTCTGTGCCTTATCTATCCCCTGGAAATCCCTCTATATGTGACGATTGTTTGAACATGGTATGCAATGTAAAATTCTTGTTTCATAAGGCTGCCATTTGCGCAAAGGGATATGGTACATTTGTAGTTTCATGCACAATCTTGTAATAACACTTGATTTGATGAAGCATTACAACTACCCGCAGGATGTTGGTACTTTCAATTGCCTTATCTATGCTCTGTGTAGGTACAGGAAGACAACCAAATTCGTGAAGGTTTGACAATGTTCTAATGAATATAACGGAAAGGAAAAATTTACAATCACGATGTGCATTTCAGTATTCAAGTTCCCAGGTGTCGAAAATAGTCTAGGTGCCCGATTTCTCAAGTGTTATAGTGGTTAAAATTCAAGCATGGAGGAAGGAGGAGTTTTTGTTGATCAATTTTCTTCCATGACCTATATGGATTCATGATTAAGATCTGCAATTGTGATAATTTACCAGTGGTACAGTTGGGTTTTACAGGATCTACTTGCAATCTCAAATACCATTCTAACCCTACTTATGTTGCAGTACTCTAGCAGCAACAACGTTGGATCTAGGATTAATTGATAGACAAACTCACCATTTTGTAGTGCAATAACACTAAAAACCACTTTTGGCGCTACGAAATCAACCAGAATAATTTTTTTGACAGGGAAAGGCAAAGTTTGGGCATTTGAAGGTTCATAAAGTCTTTGCAGGATATTTACACATGGTGGTTGGTCTTTTACAAACTCTTCAAAGATATGCTCGATATGATGGATAGATGAATGCACCTAAAAGAATCTTCATAAAGGTCTTCAAGCAAGGGTCAGTCTTTTGTTGCTACAAACAAGTTCGTTTGCCCATATTTCTTCTAGTAAGCAAACTGATCATGATAGTGCAAAGGTCTGTGCATATTGTTCTGAGGAAAAGTGTTGAAAATAGTTATAAAGTTTGACTTGACATCGGAAAGGAATATATATATTCTATCCTAGGCCATGTTTACTTTAGTGGTCTCAGGCTTCCAGGACATTTGGAAACAAAGACCTCACATTATAAGAAGCAGTAAATTCAAAGGTGGCAGTAAGAAGAAGTGGAAATTAAATGACAACAACATACAACTATCTATTATCATGATTGGGACACCTAGAAACTTATCTTCAAGAATTTCATCTTTCAAGATCTCGACCTCATGATATAGTTAAAAAAAATTCCACAATTAAAGGCTTGACTCCAACAAATTTGAGATATCAAAGAAACCATTCCTAGAATTTGTTACTTTGATTTATTGTTATCATTTTATTGCTAGAAAGTAGTAACTAAGATTACAAGTGTCATTTCTTTAGGATACTGATTCTATTTTTGGCATAAGGAGGTTTTTCGAACTCCTCATTTTTTCATGGAACTTCATGATGTAATCTTTTTCTATATATAATGATGTAAAACAGAAAGAAAAGTTTCAACTGCATGGGAAGAGGTCTTTCCTTTGTAGCAGAAAACCCTGTATTTTCTCATGAATTTTAACACAAGTTGTGAGTGCCTCTGATGGCCTGAGATTCATCATGGTGTCATTGTTTAGTCTATTTTCCTTGTTTATGTGTCTTTCATGTAGCACTAATCTATGAGTAATTGGAAGGAATTCATATCTTTCTAATGCTCCTCTCACATAGATCATGCTTTTGATATGTTACTGTTTTTTGTTTCATTAATTAGCTCCCATGTGTTAATTCCTTTGAAACTGCATGAAGAGATTCATCCATTGTTAGGTGCCTCTAGTGTAGTGGACTATCTATTAATTTTTAAATGGTTATTCCTTTCGGAATTCATCCTTGATAGATTCTCTGTTGGGTAACCTTCCCTCTTGAATTCATTCCTCTAAATTTGCAGTTGATAATTCATCATTTGCTAGATTCTCTCTCCTGCAATGGGCTTATCTCCCTTTTCAAACTAATTTTTTATTATTACAACCTATTGAACATGGTTCTTACTTTTCCTCGGTGTTTTCTTGGAGTTTTCAGCCTGCATTATTTTAAATGCATTGAGATTCACACCCTAACTCCATTTCCCAATAGACTCTTTTCCAAGTTTGTCAAACCACCAACTCTTATAAAAGAAATTTGTTCCTATCAAAACACACAATACAAGACAAAAACCTAGAATCATGTCGTGGTCTCCTCAACAGATGAGATCAAACCCTCCAAGTGCTACAACCTCTCTAAGAAGATCACTACAACCCAAAAATCAAAACATACCCCAAGATGAAGCTCCAATAGAAATCATGGATGGATTCCCCCTACCAAACTGAAACTCTATTTTAAATCCTGGATGGATCCCCCTCTGGTCTAGATAGGGTGGATATTGCACCACCAAAACCAAACTATAATGGTGGAAGGTTTTATATAAACCTTAATGAAACAATGGATCCAAGAGAAATTTCAAAATGGGAGATCAAATCATAATGCCAAAGTGAGGCTCTACCCCTCCTTTTATGCTTTCTCCATAACTTCTATAATTTTCCCTTTTTTGACCAAATCAAATGTGACTTCTAGAATTTTCCCCTTTTTGACCTGTTAGTCACTAGAGCGACCAACTTGTTCGTCACTAGTCAGTTAGCGACTAATTGATCCTCCTTTTTTTGACCTTTTTAACTGATGGTTGGTCGTCCTAGCGACTAATATTCATGATTCTAGCGACTCATAGTGGTTTATTGACTAAGTTTGCCAGGGTTGTTTTGGTCACTCTTGCGACTAATATTAGTTGTTTGACCGACTAAAATTCGTCGCTAGCCGAACATTTCCCTATTGTGAATAGGCTTCTTTTTCTGGTCACTAGACCAACGAATATCCATGTGTGGTCGCTAGATCGATGAATGAATTCCGATGAAAAAAAAAATTATCTTGGTCGCAAAAACGACTCTATGCCGATGAAAATTCGTCTCTACTTCGTCACAAAAACATTTAAATTTAATAGTGACACTGCTCAGAACTTCCTATAATTTTTCCAGCAGACTTTAGCCTCCCTAGGACTACCTCACAAACCTCCAAAACACCCAGCAACAGTCCTCTACTAGCAGGGATAGTGTGACATCCCCAAAAATAAAATATTTTTAAAATTTAAAATTGCGGGAAATTTATTTTCGTTTTTAGTAAATTCGAATTTGGAAAATTTTTGCCAAATATGGCAATTCCGAATTTCGAATTTGGTAATTGTAATTAATTATTTTGACTGTTGGGCAGAGATCTGTTTTGACCCAACTAACTATTGGACTATGTCACTTGTATGAAAACAAAATATTTTATATTAATTGCAAGAGGACAAATGGAATAGCCATGTTAAAATTAGTTGACCATAAATCCATGAGTGGGGAACATGTTGGAACTATCTCTGGG
>ML792699.1:40675-91878 GCA_009831015.1 Picea engelmannii
ATCTCGCAAGGAGTGTTCCATCCCCCATGGAGCCAAATGTTCGAAAATAAATTTACAGTAGAAAATTTGGTCATTTCGTAGCGCCGATGAATTAGGATATTTCGTAGCGCCAACTTCATCAACGACAATTTCAAAAATCTTCAAAATTTGGCGAACAGAATTAGATTTTAAAAGCTGATTTTGGGTCTCGAGTCTCTATGCATGGTACTAGCGATTTTATCAAAAACATTATTGGGCCCGAAGGCCAAATCTCCAGGTTTCCAAACTAAGAATCTAATTTCCTTAGCTATCATACACAACCAGAAGTCAACAAAACAACACAAGAGCCAAGCCACATGGGGGAGGATCCCATGAGAGGGCACCATTATGCTCTACTTATCGAATTGCATTGCAATTGTTGGTGCATATAAACACCTCACAGTTCTTCCTCAGCTCCAAAGTGGGATATGTTCCACTAAATAAATAAAAAGAGAACCAATAATTGTCATCAAAACCTAACGTCAAGTGCCAAGAGGAAATATGTAGGTGTCAAGGAGAAAAGTTCAGCCATTGGTTTCCATATTTGCATGTGTCAACAACATTCAAGCAATCGTCCAAGTTATTCCGACTCCATTTCAGAGACATATGTGCATCGAACCATGAGGAACATTAACACGACAAGCAAGTCATCAAATCCAAGCTCGAGGGATTTGAGGCATCTATTTCATTTTCTTTTTGTCAATGGATAGTTGTCATAGCCCTTGTTTAACTATATTTGTGGGTTTCAGTGATCATTAACATGAGAGCTCCAAATCTTTCCAGCCCCAGGATATATGGATGGTGTTCAAGTTATAACGTGCTCCTGAGACGGTTTATGGTCATTACATCAAGATTGAGAATACAGGGTCCCAAATTTATTACAATTTTCGATTGAGTTACCTTTGAAGTGCTATCTACAGATAGAGTTAGCATGGGAGTATAAATCAAATAATCAAAATATGTTGAATCTTGTTCCAATGTTGTGAATGGAAGCACTCAGTCTGTGCCTTATCTATCCCCTGGAAATCCCTCTATATGTGACGATTGTTTGAACATGGTATGCAATGTAAAATTCTTGTTTCATAAGGCTGCCATTTGCGCAAAGGGATATGGTACATTTGTAGTTTCATGCACAATCTTGTAATAACACTTGATTTGATGAAGCATTACAACTACCCGCAGGATGTTGGTACTTTCAATTGCCTTATCTATGCTCTGTGTAGGTACAGGAAGACAACCAAATTCGTGAAGGTTTGACAATGTTCTAATGAATATAACGGAAAGGAAAAATTTACAATCACGATGTGCATTTCAGTATTCAAGTTCCCAGGTGTCGAAAATAGTCTAGGTGCCCGATTTCTCAAGTGTTATAGTGGTTAAAATTCAAGCATGGAGGAAGGAGGAGTTTTTGTTGATCAATTTTCTTCCATGACCTATATGGATTCATGATTAAGATCTGCAATTGTGATAATTTACCAGTGGTACAGTTGGGTTTTACAGGATCTACTTGCAATCTCAAATACCATTCTAACCCTACTTATGTTGCAGTACTCTAGCAGCAACAACGTTGGATCTAGGATTAATTGATAGACAAACTCACCATTTTGTAGTGCAATAACACTAAAAACCACTTTTGGCGCTACGAAATCAACCAGAATAATTTTTTTGACAGGGAAAGGCAAAGTTTGGGCATTTGAAGGTTCATAAAGTCTTTGCAGGATATTTACACATGGTGGTTGGTCTTTTACAAACTCTTCAAAGATATGCTCGATATGATGGATAGATGAATGCACCTAAAAGAATCTTCATAAAGGTCTTCAAGCAAGGGTCAGTCTTTTGTTGCTACAAACAAGTTCGTTTGCCCATATTTCTTCTAGTAAGCAAACTGATCATGATAGTGCAAAGGTCTGTGCATATTGTTCTGAGGAAAAGTGTTGAAAATAGTTATAAAGTTTGACTTGACATCGGAAAGGAATATATATATTCTATCCTAGGCCATGTTTACTTTAGTGGTCTCAGGCTTCCAGGACATTTGGAAACAAAGACCTCACATTATAAGAAGCAGTAAATTCAAAGGTGGCAGTAAGAAGAAGTGGAAATTAAATGACAACAACATACAACTATCTATTATCATGATTGGGACACCTAGAAACTTATCTTCAAGAATTTCATCTTTCAAGATCTCGACCTCATGATATAGTTAAAAAAAATTCCACAATTAAAGGCTTGACTCCAACAAATTTGAGATATCAAAGAAACCATTCCTAGAATTTGTTACTTTGATTTATTGTTATCATTTTATTGCTAGAAAGTAGTAACTAAGATTACAAGTGTCATTTCTTTAGGATACTGATTCTATTTTTGGCATAAGGAGGTTTTTCGAACTCCTCATTTTTTCATGGAACTTCATGATGTAATCTTTTTCTATATATAATGATGTAAAACAGAAAGAAAAGTTTCAACTGCATGGGAAGAGGTCTTTCCTTTGTAGCAGAAAACCCTGTATTTTCTCATGAATTTTAACACAAGTTGTGAGTGCCTCTGATGGCCTGAGATTCATCATGGTGTCATTGTTTAGTCTATTTTCCTTGTTTATGTGTCTTTCATGTAGCACTAATCTATGAGTAATTGGAAGGAATTCATATCTTTCTAATGCTCCTCTCACATAGATCATGCTTTTGATATGTTACTGTTTTTTGTTTCATTAATTAGCTCCCATGTGTTAATTCCTTTGAAACTGCATGAAGAGATTCATCCATTGTTAGGTGCCTCTAGTGTAGTGGACTATCTATTAATTTTTAAATGGTTATTCCTTTCGGAATTCATCCTTGATAGATTCTCTGTTGGGTAACCTTCCCTCTTGAATTCATTCCTCTAAATTTGCAGTTGATAATTCATCATTTGCTAGATTCTCTCTCCTGCAATGGGCTTATCTCCCTTTTCAAACTAATTTTTTATTATTACAACCTATTGAACATGGTTCTTACTTTTCCTCGGTGTTTTCTTGGAGTTTTCAGCCTGCATTATTTTAAATGCATTGAGATTCACACCCTAACTCCATTTCCCAATAGACTCTTTTCCAAGTTTGTCAAACCACCAACTCTTATAAAAGAAATTTGTTCCTATCAAAACACACAATACAAGACAAAAACCTAGAATCATGTCGTGGTCTCCTCAACAGATGAGATCAAACCCTCCAAGTGCTACAACCTCTCTAAGAAGATCACTACAACCCAAAAATCAAAACATACCCCAAGATGAAGCTCCAATAGAAATCATGGATGGATTCCCCCTACCAAACTGAAACTCTATTTTAAATCCTGGATGGATCCCCCTCTGGTCTAGATAGGGTGGATATTGCACCACCAAAACCAAACTATAATGGTGGAAGGTTTTATATAAACCTTAATGAAACAATGGATCCAAGAGAAATTTCAAAATGGGAGATCAAATCATAATGCCAAAGTGAGGCTCTACCCCTCCTTTTATGCTTTCTCCATAACTTCTATAATTTTCCCTTTTTTGACCAAATCAAATGTGACTTCTAGAATTTTCCCCTTTTTGACCTGTTAGTCACTAGAGCGACCAACTTGTTCGTCACTAGTCAGTTAGCGACTAATTGATCCTCCTTTTTTTGACCTTTTTAACTGATGGTTGGTCGTCCTAGCGACTAATATTCATGATTCTAGCGACTCATAGTGGTTTATTGACTAAGTTTGCCAGGGTTGTTTTGGTCACTCTTGCGACTAATATTAGTTGTTTGACCGACTAAAATTCGTCGCTAGCCGAACATTTCCCTATTGTGAATAGGCTTCTTTTTCTGGTCACTAGACCAACGAATATCCATGTGTGGTCGCTAGATCGATGAATGAATTCCGATGAAAAAAAAAATTATCTTGGTCGCAAAAACGACTCTATGCCGATGAAAATTCGTCTCTACTTCGTCACAAAAACATTTAAATTTAATAGTGACACTGCTCAGAACTTCCTATAATTTTTCCAGCAGACTTTAGCCTCCCTAGGACTACCTCACAAACCTCCAAAACACCCAGCAACAGTCCTCTACTAGCAGGGATAGTGTGACATCCCCAAAAATAAAATATTTTTAAAATTTAAAATTGCGGGAAATTTATTTTCGTTTTTAGTAAATTCGAATTTGGAAAATTTTTGCCAAATATGGCAATTCCGAATTTCGAATTTGGTAATTGTAATTAATTATTTTGACTGTTGGGCAGAGATCTGTTTTGACCCAACTAACTATTGGACTATGTCACTTGTATGAAAACAAAATATTTTATATTAATTGCAAGAGGACAAATGGAATAGCCATGTTAAAATTAGTTGACCATAAATCCATGAGTGGGGAACATGTTGGAACTATCTCTGGGATGATTATTACAAGTGGAAAATCAGTGATTTGGCCATTGGCAGCCCCTAAAAATCAAGGATTTAGAAAGCTGCGAAAATTCCCAAGGGAGGGAAAAGACCTGGGCAAATGATAAATAGCAAATGAGAGGAGGCAAGACACTGCCAAGTATGCTGGGGAAAAGAGACTATTGATTTTACTGTTGTTATGAACACTACTGAGTAAGTGTGAGGCAAGAGGAATCGACTGAAGTTGAAGGATGTTACGAAGGAGGAGTTTTCCAAGTTCAACCTCATGGATTCATGGTTAGGCTAGGGGGTGAATTGGGCAAGTGATTTTGGCTACCCTATTCTACGGTTGGGAGGAACATGGTGTTGATCTACACGTCTCTATTTTTTTTGAATGGCTATGTCTGATTGATGTAATGTATATGTTGGGTGATTATATCTAATTGCAATAATGTAAACTATTTGAATGATCATATCTTTTCGTTGTGAGGAATATATGTGAAGGAAATCCGTATATATATATATATATATATATATATTTATAATATGTCTGCTGGAATGTTCACAACTGACTGTTGAAATATATATTTGATTACGGAAGATAAAATACTTTTGTGGATATAATCTATCTGTTGTCGTGGAGTTCGAAATATACATCCCAATTCTAGAATCGTCCCTCCTGTAAGTAAAATGCTAGATGGAAGCACCTATAATTGTATTTATATAAGTAAATAAGAAAAGGTGAAGATTAACGTCAATGGGGAAAGTCCTTTCTATAGTCAAAATCCTAGGAAACCAAACATAGATCCCACGGAACATTGGTATATAATTACCAAACTCTTATGGAAGAGAAATTTATATTTATGATGCACAGATCTAGTATTGTTGGTGTCTAATACATTGATTAAAAGAGACTCTAAGTGAATATAATAGAAATTACTTTATATAGAAAATTGTTGTCCTATTGTACCCTTTTATGAATGTCTCTCTACTAGTTCGGAATGGATTATCTTTGTTGCATCTCATTACTGTTATGAACACTAGTTCCCGAAAGTATACTAGCTAGAAGGATATGACTAGTCAATTCTTAAAGAGGATTTGTACTGTGGTTTGGATTACTACTGTAGTAAGATAAAGCATCGTAATTGAAAACCCCACAAGTAAATTGTGATGCACATTTGATTTTACCTACATATTGAATGCAAAAGGAAAACTGCATAGTGTATATATATATATATATATATATATATACATATACATATATGTATAGTTAAAGCGTGAAAAACGGAGGTCAATCGGGTTTCGGCATTTACAAATGTCGAATACAAAAAAACAAAAGACCACGATGTTTGTCGAATCCCGAAATGAGAAAAGGTGATGGACCCAACACTTTGGGTTTTTGGGATTCGGGGTTTGGCGATAACAAATGCCAAACACCAACACCCAACAACTCCCAAATCGCGAAATGCGAATGGAATATGGGCCCAATACTTCGGGGTTTTGGGGTTCGGGATTTCGGTGTTTACGAATACCCAATGCCCCAAATGACAATTCTCGAATCGTGAAAAAACAAATGGAGTGTGGGCCCGGTCCTTTTCGGGTTTTGGGTTTTACAAACTCCCGATGCAAAACACTGCACAACGTCAAACGCCAAATCGTGAAATCACAAAAAAGGTGTGGGGCCCAACGAATATTGGGTTTCGGCATTTGGTAATTCTTCATGCATGAACAACATACAATGGTAATCGTCGAACCACGAATTCGATTAGGTTGTGGGGCCACTTCGGGTTTCAGCATTTGCAAGAACAAGACAAATCCACACAACTTAAACCAATTAAATAACCAGTATGCCATTACAAGTAGGTAGAAGGGAAACCATGTAATTCCTTTAAAAATAGTATTACATATCTCATTCGGAATTGAAACAAATGAACATCCCATACTATGTTTTACTTCCAACGATAGAAATTTTCCATCACAAAATGGGTTACGCTTAATCAATGGCATTGAAACCATGACTTAATCTCCAATTCAGAGTTTCGGATACCAGAAGTTGGAGGTGTCAAGGACACTCACGACAAGAATAATGAAGTCACAAAATGCGATAGATCAGAGCATGTCAAGGACTCTAAAATGTCGAAAGGGAGAATTGTGAGTCTCGAAAACCTGGAAGGAAAAACTCCTAAATCTCGTCGACCGTCCATCTCAGTGGGTTATGTGAACCGTCCAATCACTTCAGAGATTTTTTTATCATGAATTTTATAATGTCGGAGTCACGATGACTCGAAGGGAAAAATTTCGAAATCCCGTCAGCCGTTCGATTTAGAAAAGAAGGGATCATATTATGAAGTTTTGTGGACCGTTGATCTAGATCCATTTCGGGGATTGCGACTTGCCGAAATGTCGAAATGCTGAAATGTGAAAGACATTTTGATTAGGCCCGTGGTCATAGCCACTGGGCATATGAAATAAGCGCGAGACCGAGTACTTGTAATCCAACGGTGCAGGTGAATTTGATTATGATCGGAGGATTATGAAATATTCGTACTACGAGGCCTTACCTAACCACTATCCTGTATCCAGATTTAAAAAAACAAAGAAAACTATAAGAGTCTGTTTATATTTTAAACTTTTCGCAGAGGAGTATAGACTAATACTCTACTTTTAACTAAGTCCATTTGGTCATTTTCATCATGTGATTATGTGTATGGACTAATGCATGAGGCCTAGGACATAAATTCCCAAAGTCGTTTATGTTGTTAAGATTGTGGTAATGGTTATAGGTACAAACAAATAGGAAAGTAATCATAATTACAGGAATTGAAATAAACATTGAATGAGGAGTAAACACTTATCGTCAATCAGAAAAATTTAAGTTGAATGATAATGACAGTCGACGACTCTAAGGACTCTTGCAAACTTTCAAACTCAAGCCGTATAACAAAAAGCTTACTGGTTTGAATCTCGAACTATTCAAGGATACTTATACAAACAAATTTTTTTTTAGACAGTTTTTGAGGTATATTACATATGGTATCAGAGAAAAAGATACAACACTGGGCCTGAACAGGGCCACATTAGTTGCTTAGTATTTATTCTTATTTATGTAAAACTAATAAATCTTATGGTTACAGACAGAAAGCCCTTTCTATTTTTGTAAATTATGGCAGCTCAGGAGGGTGCAAAAATCAGGATGGAAGGAAATCCACAGCAAGGACCTCCTGGAGATCCAAGAAAAAATAGTGATGGAAGCTCACCCACAGAGGTGTTGGAAACAATGAGGAATCTTATTGTTGAATTGCAGGTTTTCAAGGCCGACAATGAAAAATTAAAGAAATCAAAGCAAGAACAACAAGAGATAAATGAAGTCCTGCTGCGTAGTATAGTAACTAAGAAAATCCCAAAAGACGATAACCATGACGAAGAAGTTAGCAAAAGGGCCTCCAAGAATTCTGGACCGGAAATAGAAAAATGAGACAGTTCATCTAAAGGGACACCTTCAGCTGAAGACAAAACTATACCAGACAGAAAAAGAAAATAAGTAGACCACCTTGAAGGAGAATTTAGAAAAATTAAACCAGCTACCTTTGATGGAGAGTCCAGGACAGGAGAAGAAGTTGAGGCATGGTTGTTGGACATCAAAAAATACTTCCAGAGCTACAACTATTCCTGCAACATGAAGGTTAGAATGGCCATCTACAATCTGAAGGGGACGACCAACATTTGGTGGCAAGACCTAAAATTGGCCAAGGGCCTAAAGGAGAAACAGTTGGAATGGTCCAACTTTAAGAAGTATTTTAAGAAACAATACCTTTCTAAAAACTATTATGAAAGGAAGACGAAATAATTTTATGAGTTATGACTCAGACAGATGACGATGGAGGACCTCATAAATAAATTTCTGCTACTACTAAGGTTCGTACCATACATCCAGGAGGATAAGGTAAAAATCCAACGATTCTTAAGTTGTTTACCATAGTCCTACAGGGACAGAATTGAGTTTGACAACCCCAAATACTTGAGTGAGGTATTAAGGAAAGCATGAATGTTCTATGACCAGTATAAATAGCGGGTAGAGTTTCCCAAGGCCTGGAAGGGTAAGAAGCAAGATCGAATGAACCAGTAGAAGAAGGGATACCAGCCATCTCCTTATCGGAATGCAGCAAAAGGTTTTCCAAGTAAGGATTTTCACTCCAATCATCCAAATGCGCAAGGTAGCGGAAAACCAGTAAACCTGGAAACGAAGAAGTTTGGGGACAACTCCCGTAAACCATTAAAGTGTTGGGAATACAGAGAGCCTCATCTAAGGAGGAAATGTCCACATTTAATTTCAGCAAACAGAACTGTTGTTCACAATTTGCAGGAAGCCTTGACAGTGGGAGATGTGGCCAGAAGACTGCATTGGATAAATGCAACCATAGATGGTTGACAAGTTGACCACCAGTCCTCGGTGGTAGAAATCGAAGGTAAAATCAATGACACTCGAATTTCTGTTTTAATTGACCCTAGAGCTACGTTAAGTTATATTACTCCTAATATAGTAGAGTCGAATAAACTTAAGAAATTGAAGCACGCAAAATCATGGCTGGTACAACTAGCAATAGGTACTAAAAGGAAAGTAGTCGACTTTATTTCGGATTTTGAGTTCAACTAAGGTGGTCAAAAGATAAGGACCAATCTGAACATCTTACCACTAGGATCTTATGATATGATTATCGGGATGGATTGGTTGGAACAACACAAAGCAGTACTAGATTGTTATACAAAGATACTTAGCTATAAAGATGATTTTGGAACTATTAGAATAGCCCAAGGCATACCAAAACTTGTTTCAATTAGAAAAGTTTCAGCGATGCAACTCAAGAAATGTATTAGAAAGGGATGTCAAGTTTATGCCATCCAAGTGACTAATCTATTAGAAAAAGAGGATAAGCCAAAGTTAGAAGACTTTGTTGTCCTACGTGAATTTAGAGACATGTTTGTGGATGAGATACCGGAATTACCTCCTAGAAGGGAAATAGACTTCTCCATAGACCTACTACCTAGTTCAGCCCCTAACTCAAAAGCACCCTACCGAATGAGTCTACCATAACTGATGGAATTAAAAATACAATTACAGGAATTGTTGGACAAAGAGTATATTAGATTGAGTGTCTCACCATGGGGAGCACCAGTCCTCTTTGTAAAAAAGAAAGACAGTACTCTAAGACTATGTATCGATTATAGACAACTGAACAAACTGACTATTAAGAACAAATACCCCTTACCAAGGATAAATGATCTGTTCGATCAAGTAGGTGGGGCCAAGATCTTTTCAAAGTTGGATTTACGATCCGGTTATCATCAAGTTAGGATAAAGGATGAGGACATAAGAAAAAGAGATTTTCAGAAAATATATGGACACTACAAATTCGTAGTCATACCTTTCAGACTAACTAACGCACCAGACACGTTTATGTGCCTGATGAACAATATTTTCAAGTTTGTAGTAGTATTTATCGACAATATTTTGGTCTATTCAAAAACGGAGGAAGAACATGATGAACACTTAAGGATGGTTCTGTAAACGTTGAGGAAACACAAACTGTATGCCAAATTTGACAAGTGTGACTTTTATCAAAAAGAAATACAATATCTAGGACATGTAATTTCAGCAGAAGACATTGTCGTAGACCCGGAGAAGATAAAAGGCATTATGGAATGGTCGGTACCTAAGGATGTAGCGGATATCCGGTCATTCATGGGAATCATCGGATATTACCACAGATTCATAGAAGGTTTTTCCAAGATAGCCTACCCTATCACGTCACTACAAAAGAAAGGAACCAAGTTTAACTGGTCACAAACGTGTCAAGACATCTTTAACTAGCTGAAAGAATTATTGACATTGGCACCCATTTTGAAGGTAGCAGACGTAGATAAAGACTTCACAGTTTGTGTTGATGCAAGTAAAGAGGGTCTAGGTGGTGTCCTAACTTAGGAAGGGCACGTGATTTGTTACAAGTCCAAAAAATTAAAAGAACACGAGCGAAATTATGTCACTCATGACTTAGAATTGGCAGCAGTAATACATGCCTAAAAATGTGGTGACACTATATAATGGACAAAAAATTCCTACTATTGACGGATAATAGTGGGGTGAAATATATGTTTGACCAACCAGATATTAATGCAATACAAGCAAGTTGGCTATCCTTCTTGAGCGAATTTGACTTCGAGGTCAGACATATCAAGGGTAAGGAAAATAAAGTAGCAGATGCTTTAAGTAGAAGAGTCCATGGGTTATTTGAGATAAACATCAGCAGCGCAAAAAGTGATCTAGAACAAAGAATAAGGATGGCAGGTATTAACGACAAAAATTACACTAAGATAATGAAAGAATTACAAAACAGTACCGCCAACTCTGACAAACCAGATCTAAGCATCGACAAGAAAGGACTATTATGACTTTAAAATAGACTTTACATACCAGATTCAACATAATTGAAATCAACAATTTTGGACGAAGTGCATAAGAAACCATATTTTGGCCATCCAGGTTACTAGAAAACAATAAGAACACTTAGAAAACTATTTTTCTAGCCTAGTATGAAGGGAGAAATAGCAAAATACTTGGCTAGGTGCCAAGATTGTCAGCAAGTTAAGGCCGAGCACCAGCATCCAGCTGGCCTATTACAGCCATTACCAGTACCGGAATGGAAATGGGAGACTATATCACTGGACTTTATAACAGGTTTGCCTAAAACTCAGAAACAAAATGATTCTATCATGGTTGTACTCGATAAAATCAGTAAGTCTACACACTTTATTCCTATAAAGTCTACTTTTAAAGTGATAAACATTGCTGAAATATTCATGAAATAAATTTTTAGATTGCATGGTATTCCTAAAATGGTGGTTTTAGATAGAGACGTAAAATTTACATCCTCTTTTTGGAAGGAATTGTTTGCAGGACTAAACACTAACTTGAACTTCAGTACGAGCTATCATCCACAAATAGATGGATAGACCGAAAGGACAAACCATATCATAGAGGATATGCTTCGCATGTACGTAAGAACAAAACCAAGCAAGTGGGAAGACTACCTACACTTGGTAGAATTTGCATATAATAATGGGTACCAAACTTCGGCTAAGTTGAGCCCTTTTGAAATACTGTATGGAAGAAAGTGTACAACTCCAATTAGCTAGGATAACCCGGCTAACAGACTCATGGTTGGACCATAGATGCTCCAAGAAATGGAGAACATGGTAAGAAAGGTACAACAAAACTTGAAAGAAGCACAGGACAGACAAAAGAGTTATAAAGACCAGAAAAGGAGACACTTGGAATTTCAAGTGGGAGACTGTGTTTACTTGAAGATCAAGGACCGAAAAATCTTGCTGAAGTTAGGGAACTGTGCCAAGCTGGCACCCAAGTTTTGTGGGCCCTTCGAGATACTAGCTCGAATTGGACCCGTAGCATACCAACTTGCACTTCCAGCTAATCTAAGAATTCATAATGTATTTCATGTTTCTTTGTTGAAAAAGTATATTCATGACCCTACTCATATGATTGATTGGAACTTGGTGTAGGTGGAACCCGAAGGCAAGTTCCAGGTGGAACCCCTGTGCATTCTAGACCAAAGATAAATAACACTTCAGAATAGAGCCATTGCTCAGGTAAAGGTGAAATAAAAGCACTTTAGTCCTGAGGAGGCCACTTGGGAGTTGGAGGGAGATTTGTGGAAATCTCATCCAATCCTATTCTAGGAAAGGAACGAACACTGAGGATAGTGTTTTACTAAAGGGGGAAAGGATGTGACATCCCCAAAAATAAAATATTTTTGAAATTTAAAATTGCTGGAAGTTTATTTCCATTTTTAGTAAATTCGAATTTGGAAAAATTTTGCCATTTATGGCAATTCCGAATTTCAAATTTTGAATTTGGTAATTGTAATTAATTATTTTGACTGTTGGGCAGAGATCTGTTTTGACCCAACTAACTATTGGACTATGACACTTGTATGAAAACAAAATATTTTATATTAATTGCAGGAGGACAAATGGAACAACCATGTTAAAATTAGTTGACCATGACTCCATGAGTGGGGAACATGTTGGAAATACCTCTCAGTTGATTATTACAAGTGGAAAATCAGTGATTTGGCCATTGGCAGCCCCTAAAAATCATGGATTTAGAAATCTGGGAAAATTCCCAAGGGAGGGAAAAGACCTGGGAAAATGATAAATAGCATATGCGAGGAGGCAGGACGCTGCAAAGTATACTGGGGAAAAGAGACTATTGATTTTATTGCTGTTATGAACACTATTGAGTAAGTGTGAGGCAAGAGGACTCGGGTGAAGTTGAAGGACGTTACGAAGGAGGAGTTTTCCAAGTTTTCCCTCATGGATTCATGGTTAAGCTAGGAGGTGAATCAGGCAAGTGATTTTGGCTACCCTATTCTACGATTGGGAGGAACATGGTTTCTCCCTTTGTCTTCTCGTGGATTGGATTCAGATATGTTGATCTACACCTCTCTATTTTTTATGAATGGCTATGTCTGATTGATGTAATGTATTTGTTGGGTGATTATATCTAATTGCAGTAATTTAAACTATTTGAATGATCATATCTATTTGTTGTGAGGAATATATGTGAAGGAAATCTGTATATATATATATATATATATATATATATATATATATATATATATATATATAATACGTCTGTTGGAATGTTCACATCTAACTGGTGAAATATATATTTGATTACGGAAGATAAAATACTTTCGTGGATATAATTTGTATGTTGTCGTGAACTTTGAAATAGACATCCCAATTATAGAATTGTCCCTCCTGTAAGTAACATGCTAGACGGAAGCACCTAAAATTGTATTTATATAAGTAAATAAGAAAAGGGGGAGATTAACGTCAATGGGGCAAATCCTTTCTATAATCAAAATCCCAGGAATCCAAACATAGATCCCATAGAACATTGATATATAATTACCAAACTCTTATGGAAGTGGAATTTATATTTATGATGCACAGATCTAGTATTGTTGGTGTTTAATACATTGATTAAAAGATACTCTAAGTGAATATAATAGAAATTAATTTATACAGAAAACGGTTGTCCTATTGTACCCTTTTATGAATGTCTCTCTACTAGTTCGGAATGGATTATCTTTGCTGCATCTCATTACTGTTATGAGCACTAGTTCCCGAAAGTATACTAGCTGGAAGGATATGAGTAGTCAATTCTTAAAGAGGATTTGTACTGTGGTTTGGATTACTACTGTAGTAAGATAAAGTGTCATAGTTGAAAACCCCAAAAGTAAATTGTGATGTAGATTTGAGTTTACCTACATATTGAATGCAAAAGGAAAACTGCATAGTGTATATATATATATATATATATATATATATAGTTAAAGTGTGAAAAACAGAGGTCAATCAGGTTTCGGCGATTACAAACACCGAATACAAAAAATAAAAATAAAAAAATACCATGCTGTTTGCCGAATCCCGAAATGCGAAAAGGTCGTGGACCCAACACTTTCAGTTTTCGAGATTCGGGGTTTGGTGATTAAAAATTCCAAACACCAACACCCAACAACTCCCAAATTGCGAAATGCAAATGGAATATGGGCCCAATACTTCGGGTTTTCGGGGTTCGGGATTTCGGGGTTTACGAATACCCAATGCCACAAATGACAATTCTTGAATCACGCAAAAACAAATGGAGTGTGGGCCTGGTCCTTTTCAGGTTTCGGGGTTTACAAACTCCCGATGCAAAACACCGCACAACGTCAAACGTCGAATCGCGAAATCACAAAAAAGGTGTGGGGCCCAACCAATATCGGCTTTTGGCGTTTGGTAATGCTTGATGCATGAACAAAATACAATGGTAATCGTCCAACCACGAATTTGATTAGGTTGTGGGGCCACTTCGGGTTTCGGTGTTTACAAGAACAAGAGAACTCCATGCAACTTAAACCAATAAAATAACTAGTATGCTATTACAAGTAGGAGGAAGGGAAACCATGTAATTCCTCTAAAAATAGTATTACATATCTCGTTCAGAATTGAAACAAACGAACATCCCATATGCTGTTTTACTTCCAACGATAGAATTTTGCCATCACAAAATGGGTTACCCTTAATCAACGGTATCGAAACCACGACTTAATCTCCAATTCGGAGTTTCAGATACTGGGAGTTGGAGGTGTCAAGGACACTCACAACAAGAATAATGAAGTCGCAAAATGCGATAGATCAAAGCATGTCAAGGACTCTGAAATGTCGAAAGGGACTATTGTGAGTCTCGAAAAACCGAAAGGCAAAACTCCGAAATCTTGTCAACCGTCCATCTCAGTGGGTTATGTGGACCGTCCGATCACTTCGGATATTTTGTGATCATGAATTTTATAATGTCGGAGTCACGATGACTCGAAGGGAAAAATGTCAAAATCTCATGAGTCGTTCGATTAAGAAAAGAAGGGATTAGATTATGAAGTTTTGTGGACCATTGATCTGGCTCCATTTCGGGGATTGCGACTTGCTGAAATGCTGAAATGCCAAAATGTGAAAGACATTTTGATTAGGCCCGTGGTCACAGCCAGTGGGAATATGGAATAAGCGCGAGACCCAGTACTTGTAACCCAACGATGCAAGTGAATTTGATTATGATCGAAGGATTATGAAATATTCATACTCTGAGGGCTTACCTAACCACTATCCTGTATCCGGATTAAAAAAAAAAAAAAAAACTATAGGAGTCTATTTATATTTTAAACTTTTTGCAGAGGAGTATAGACTAATACTCTACTTTTACCTAAGCCCGTTTGGTCGTTTTCATCGTGTGATTATGTGTATGGACTAATGCATGAGGCCTAGGCCATAAAGTCCCAAAGTCGTTTATGTTGTTAAGACTGTGGTAATGGTCATAAGAACAAACAAATAGGAAAGTAATCATAATTATAGGAATTGAAATAAACATTGAATGAGGAGTAAACACTTAACATCGATCAAAAAACTTTAGGTTGAATGATAATGACAGTTGACAATTGTAAGGACTCTTGCAAACTTTCATACTCAAGCCGTATAACAAAAAGCTTACTTGCTTGAATCTCAAACTATTCAAGGATACTTATACAAACAATTTTTTTTTTAGATAGTTTTTAAGGTATATTACATATAGCCTCTTAGACTCAACAATTTCCTTTTCTAGGCCTCCAACAACCTTATATCTCTAGGCCAAACCTCCTGTAGGTTGTGGCTAGCCTCTCCTAGGGTGGTTGATCCTCGAATTGGCCTATGGAAGCCTTCTAAGCACCGATAATAGCCCTCCACCACACAAGTCAATTCTCCTCTAGCCCTGCGGCTACTCTCCTCTTGACAGTACCTGCCCAAAAAAAAGAAAACAACAGACTAGAGGCCTCACCGAGTCCCTCTCCATGGCTGGACTGAGGTCACCAAATAGTTGGAATGAAATCACCAAAACTCCACATAAAATTAAGGAGAGGTCTGACCTTCTTTTCCTTATATCAGTGGCAAGGGTTTAACATCCCTTAATCTCCCACAACTACCTTTTTTTGATGTGCAAAACTCTTCTTCAAGTACTGCTCTGATACCATGTTGATTTTTCACTATGGTTTAGCTCAAGTATGAGGTTTAATTAATTTTATCATTAGCATGAACTGATCCATAACTACTACAACAATACATTAGCTAACTGCAGTAAACCTAGATTGCAAGAAGAAAAACCATGCACAAGAACACAAGAAGTATCCTGAGAAACCCTTCTCAACAAGTGAAGAAAACCCAACCAATCCTTTGCTATATTATTCAAGAGAAAGACCTCCCAAACCATCACCAAACCTAGCACACAAGAGGGTGTTGTAATTCTCATAATTTCAGACCACAACTTCTGAAATCATGAGATGACACAATGATAAGTGTGTTTCCTCAATGGGGATTCACCTTTATTTATGCAAGACTTATCGCATCAAATGGTGTGTCTATTGGTAGAATAGGGCTGACCTCAATAACTCGGAATATAATTAATAATTACAATATTAATTATATTTTATATTAATTATATTTTATATTAATTATATTTTATATTAATTATCTTTCACTTTATGGTGGGGCCAACTTGTACCCTTTACATCATAATTAGGGTTACATGTAAGTATGACTCTTAAACAATATATCAAGGGATCTCACACACCCACTAGTGCTCAACCACTAGGGGCATGCCCACCTATGCTCAGCCACAAGGACTTCCAAGTCAACATATCTCTATCTCACTGTGTCTCAAGGGAGAATCATCATGATACAGAGTCACTAGTGCTCAGCCACTAAGATCACGTCCACTTGTGCTCAGCCACATGAACGTCCTACTCAACAGATCTCTATCTCACTAAGTCTCACAGGAGAATCATCTAGAGTATCACATCATCTCAACTCCCAACACAGAGGAGAACAATAAAACCATCACATGGGCTCCTTCACCCCTCATAGGGGTACACATCGTTTCATTTTAAACGATACACCCATCTCATGGGAATCTTCCCTTCTCAGGAGCACACAACATTTCATATCCATCTCAGAGAGAATGACAAACCCAAATCATGGAAATATTCCCTTCTCAGGGGAACACGTCGTTTCATATCCATCTTAGAGAGAACAACCCACCCAACTCATGGGCATCTTCCCTACACAGGGGCACACAACATTCCATCGCCGTCTCAGAGAGGAACTACACACCCATCTCATGGGCACACCCAACTCATCGGCTTCCTCACCCCACATAGGGGCACACAATGTTCCATCTCCATCTCAGAGAGGAATAACACACCCATATCATGGGCACACCCAATGCATGGGCTCTCTCAAAGGACAACTGACTTAGTCTATGTCCTGGAGGATGTCTCATGCAATTGTAATCATCAGCACTTTCTTCCCAGTGCTACGACCCACAAACATAACAATTGGATAAATGTGTCCCATGCCTGCAAATTTCCATGGCTTCGACTCTCTTTATCGATCTATCTTGAATCATCATCTTCCCTTCATAATGACTTCCATATCGATTTTACTTCCTTGTTACAAATAGTGCTTCCCCRTCAAGCATTCAATGTCCTTTCTCTAATTTGGAAATCGGGTGATGAMTGGTCAATTCAATTGGCGGTAGKTAAGACAATCATAYAGTKCCCACATATTTCATAGTGGTGATAAGAGGAAAACAACAAGTCTCACAAACAATGTCTCTCTTTACGTGTCCTTGGAAAAAATTCCCTTGAGGGTATGGGCTTCCTTTATTGATCAATGGCAACAATGAAATTTCTTTCCTCTAYGCATAATTATTCAATCAACAATGGTAGAGTGAATTGACTCTCTCTCTTTACTCTTCCATCGAAAAAAATAATAATAAATTAAGATATTCTTCACGTATCTCTTCACAACACACCCAAAACTAAACAACTACATCAACGAATMTTTCTCTCACATGMTCTGAGCTTATCACWGGAAGTCAGGTCTCGCACTTTGATATCACTTGATGAACAATCAGAGCCACGACAAAAATAAAAACCCACATCTTTAGTACTTTATGCAAAGAAAAGTACACTAGGACATGTKCTCCCATACCTCGAAGGGGAAATTTTATTAATCAACCATTTCCCAATGGTACACTATTATACAAATGGTATCTTTATATAATATGAGGTGACCATAACTAATACATCAAAATTGGGAAATTAGTTCAACTTTTTCCTCAACTATCTCCTATGATCTCTCCATAATATCTCCATGATTCTCTCAACAATATTCATCCCTACATTCACTCATTTCTCTCCATATCTCATTCCTACGTAGACTTTATAGAATAGTTATTACATTTTCCATCATATTATTTATTAAATAATACAAGTAGGAATTATTCCTTCATTTTCCTTCCTTAATGAGAACTCTTCATTAAACTGGTCACTTCTTCATCTTCTAGGTTCTTTGACTTTGTCTTCATATTCGATCTTCTCGGATCTTTGATCTACATTGTCAATGCTCTTGTTCTTGCACCTGAAAAACATAAACATTTGTTGAAATCCATATAAAAAATAAACCATTCGTCAGAACACATGGGTCGTTAGCCACTGTATCTGTCGATTCACTAGGAAACTCTTTCTCATACATAGTTCATCAACCATTCTTCCATCATAATCTACATACTTGTACCTTTATTCCTCTTGCATCACCATCATAATCATCCTCATCTTGGGTTCTTTGACATACTCGTAGCCATGCTCTCGATGCTCTTCATCATGTAGTTATTTAAAATATCACTTCAACCTACTAACGATATTGGAGTTGTGATTATCACATGTTCTTTCCAAGAAGAATCGGACCCTGAGTTGGTCCTAAGTTGCTAGACGACATATTTTTTGAAAAAAAAAATCTCAAAAAAAAATAGAGGGAAATTTCGTATTTACCTCTGATCGTCGAAACGTCGATTGTCGATGAGATTTTATCGGCCTTGAATTGGCCTTTGTCACGATGCAATGTGACCATGTGCCTTGTGTTAAATCTCTACGGGATTTTCCAGTTCTTTGTCGGACAATTTGTCGAAATGCGAATTTTTCCTTTGGACAAATCAACGGTCCAGATCTTCCTGTGATCTGACAGTCCAGATCTTATCGGGATATCACAAATCAGGACTTCATGAACCCTGATGACGAGCTCTTCTGACTCCTCGATTCCCTGATCTCCGATTTGCCAATGGTGCTTTCCTTTTGGGACTTTCCTGATTCCTTTGATCTCCACCATGCGTCCCAACAGATGGACAACTAAGGTCTGCTTCAGGGGTTTCACTGTGGAGATTCCTGATCCCTCGTTTTGATGAGATGACGTCAGCTGGGCCCCAAAATGGAGCTTTCCTCCTGTCAGGATTTCAGACTTTGCAGTTCTGAAATGCTCGTGTTTCTTTTCCTTAGGATTCATGAAACGTCGAATCTTGATGTGCTGATGACCCTTTCCTCGATGTCTTCCACGTGTCCAAGAAATTGGACGGCTGTGATCTTATCGCTATTTCGTGAATCGCGATTTCATGAGTTTAAAACTCTTGTTGGGACGGTCTTTCAAAACCGTGAACTCCGATATGCCAATTTGACGACACTTGGATCTGTTGCTACCTATCCTCTGAGATGGATGGATCACAATCCTCTCGGGATTTCACGATTCTTGATGTCAGGATTTCGCATATCGGAGTTTTGGAGAGCAGTCTCCTTCGCTCGTCCAACTCTCGATCCCTGATTTTGTGATGGGATAAGTTCAACGGCTCACGATCTATCTCCATCCAACGGTTTAGAATGACTTTTGATCTCACAATTCACGAATTCTCACGACAGGCTTCTGAACTTTACACCTTGCGAGTCAGCGGAATGCCGAGATCTCGCCACATGTTTCTTGACGGACGGTCCAAATGATTTCGGGATTTCGCGACTTCACAATTCAAAATTTCTCTTGTGCACTTCAGAGGACTAAACCTCGTGCACCTTCTCGCTAATCCAACGGATACCGGTCCCCTGTGCAAGATCTAACGGCTGAATTTCTTTCGCCTTTTTTGCGCTTTGTTCGTCCCTTCTGAACTAGTTTCCCGCTCTATATCCATTCGTAGAATGAATCTTATGGCCTCAATGGTTGTTCTTTACACATGCGATGCATTCTTTGCTCCTGTGGAAGGAATATTCATGAATCTTTCAAATATTTGAAAGAAATACACGTATTCTCTGTCCATTGCTTCAATATTTGACAGATTTGAGCGAATTTCGAAAAACTTTTAAACGATTCTGCCTTCTGCAGGAATCCTTAACGATTTTGAATGAATTCTCCAAGTTCTTTAAATGTTCTTCCCTCCTGCAGCTCTTCTTCGTGAATCTTGATGATTCTTGAATATATTACAAGAATATTTATTGTTTCTTCCTTCTGCAATCTCTTCTTCCTCGTTCTTCCGAGCGTTGTATGCTCTGCTTCGGCGAGTGAGCTTCTTACGCTGATCTTTTGATCGTATGAGTGGACAGCTTCCTCGTGGAAGTCTTCCTGCGAGGATCTTTCGAGAGTATGACGGACGACTCTCCAATCCTTGTGAAAATACTCTGTCTCGTGCTCTCAAGATCTATGAAGCTCTGGACTGTGAGGATCGTGTTTCTCTCCAGCCTGTGAGAAGAGGCTTACTACCGTAGCTCTGATACCATGATAAATTGTGAAGCAAGAAATGCAGAGAGAAAGAATAGAACAGAAAATAGTATATTAGAATTTATGAAGAAGAGTACAATGAGAAGTAAGTCTGAAGGAGTTAGTGAAGAAGATAATATGCAAAGGGAAATAGCTGAGCTAAATAGGCTAAAGAAAATCAAGAATAGAAAGTACAGTTGTCCAGTACAGCTGGCAGTGTACAGTCAGACTGTTGAGGTTACATTAGAAAGTAAAAGCTACCACCTATTGACTCTGTTTTCATTGGTCCACATAGGTCAGTGTGAACAAGTTCAAGATGTTGTTTGGCTTGATTTGATGACTGTGGAAAACTAGTTCTCTTATGTTTTCCAAGTATGAAAGACTCACATGGGGGAATTTGCTCTTTAAAGATAGGGAGACCTTTGACCATGGAGTTCTTTTGAAGAACACTTAGACTCTGAAATGGTATATGTCCAAATCTTGTATGCCAAATCATTGTTTCATTCAGGGTAGATGCACTTTGTGCATATGGTTGACTCAGATTTGCAGTTCTGAGGGTAAGGGGAAACATCCTATTTGGAGTCATATAGATTTCAGAAATTAATTTTCTGCTTTGGATTTTTTCATATATCTTGCAATATGCTCCCTCAAAAAGTACCTTATAGCCATGTTCAATGAGTTGTCCTACACTTAGCAGATTATGTTTCAAATCTGGAACATGATAGACATTGTTTATGTCTTTCTTTACATTATGTTTAGTAAGAATAGGAACATTTCCTTTTCCTTGAACTTTGACTAAATAATCGTTTCCAAGTGTAATATCAGATGAGATTGAGGAATCAATGGATGAAATTAATTCTTTGTTACCTGTCATGTGATTGCTGCATCCACTGTCCAGAAACCAGAGATGTTTAGGTTGTTGTTCAGTCTTGTGGCAAGAGAGAAACATACCTCTTGAGTTTTCTCCTGTGTGATTTGACACATGTGCTCTTCCTGAGAGTTGATCTGCCTGCTTCCTTCTGCATTCAGATTCATAGTGCCCATACTTTTTGCAGTAATAGCATTGTATGCTTGTTTTGTCATTTGACCTTCTCCCTCTGCCTCTTTGAGTCTGGAAATTCTGATGTTGATTTTGTTGTTGTTGTCCTTGACCTTGAAAATTTTGATTTGGATATTGATGTATGTTACCTCCACTGGAGTGAGGGTTACTTTGATTTCTCCCTCTTCCTTGGTGACCTCTACTTCTTCCTCTGCCTCTCTCGTTGCTAAATGAGAATTGAGTTTTGAAGGCATTGGAGATTGACTCATCTGTGAGATGCAATCTAGTCTCATGTGTCACTAGAGAACCAATTAATTCATCTATTGAAAAACTTGACAGATCCTTGGATTCAAGGATTGATGTTACAACCATTTTGAATTTCTTTAGTAAACTTCTGAGAATTTTCTCAACAATTCGTTGATCAGTGATGGTTTCACCAATCAGTCTAATCTGGTTCATGATTCCCATGACTCTGGTCATGAACTGATCCACATTTCCGGACTCTATCATCCTTAGAGTCTCGAATTTCATTCTCAAGGTCTACAGTTTAACTGTTTTGACCCTGTCATTTCCTTGATAGGAAGATTTAAGAATATCCCAAGCCTGTTTGGAAGTACCAGTGCCTGTGATTTTTGAGAAAATCGAATCATCCACATAATTTTGAATCCAAAATTTCGCTTTATTTTCTTTGTTCCTCAGTGTTGCCTGAACAATTCTCTGTGGATTTGTCATGGCAGAAAGCGCTGCTGGATCTGGTTCCACATATCCAAGATCCACTGGTTCCCAGCACTCTTCTACTTGCAAGAACGATCTCATCTGAAGAGACTAGAAGTCATAGTTCTTTCCAAGAAGAATCAGACCCTGAGTTGGTCCTAATTTGCTAGACGACATATTTTTTGAAAAAAAAAATCTCAAAAAAAAATAGAGGGAAATTTTGTAATCACCTCCGATCGTCGAAACGCCGATTATCGATGAGAACTTATCAGCCTTGAATTGGCCTTTGTCACGGTGCAATGTGACCATGCACCCTGTGTTAAATCTCTACGGGCTTTTCCAGTTCTTTGTCGGACAATTTGTCGAAATGTGAATTTTGCCTTTGGACAAATCAATGGTCCAGATCTTCCTGTGATCTGACGGTCGAGATCTTATCTGGATATCTTGAATTGGGACTTCGCGAACCCTGATGACGAGCTCTTCTGACTCCTCGATTCCCCGATATTTGATTTTCCGATGGTTCTTTCCTTTCAGGACTTTCTCGATTCCTTTGATCTCCTCCACGTGTCCCAACAAATGGACGGCTCAAGTCTGCTTCGGGGGTTTCACCGTGGATATTCCCGATCCCTCTTTTTGACGAGATGACGTCAGCTGGGCCCCAAAACAGAGCTTTCCTCCTGTCGAGATTTCAGACTTTGCAGTTCTGAAATGCTCATGTTTCTTGTCCTTAGGATTCGCGAAACGTCGAATCCCGATGTGTCGATGGCCCTTTCCTTGATGTTCGCCACGTGTCTGAGCAATTCGATGGCTGTGATCTTATTGCTATTTTTTGAATCGTGATTTCGCAAGTTTAAAACTCTTGTCGCGACGGTCTTTCAAAACCGCGAACTCCAATATGTCGATTTGACCGCACTTGGATCTGCTGCCACCTATCCCTTGAGATGGATGGATCACAATCCTCTCGGGATTTCACGATTCTTGATGTCGGGATTTCACGTATCGGAGTTTTGGAGAGAAGTCTCCTTCACTCGTCCAACTCCCAATCCCTGATTTTACGATGGGATAAGATCGACGGCTCACGATATATCTCGATCCAACGGTCCATAATGACTCGTGATCTCGCAATTCACGAATTCTCACGACAGGCTTCTGACCTTTACACCTTGCAAGTCAGCGAAATGTCGATATCTCGCCATGTCTTTCTTGATGGACGGTACAAATGATTTCAGGATATTGCGACTTCACAAGTCAAAATTTATCATGTGCACTTCAGTGGACTAAACCTCATGCACCTTCTCGCTGATCCAACGGCTGTCGGTCCTCTGCGAAAGATCTAACGGTTGAAGTTCTTTCACCTTTTTCACGCTCTGTTCATCCCTTTTGAACTGGTTTCCCACTCTGGATCCATTCGTAGGACAAATATTATGGCCTCAGTGGTTGTTCTATACACATGAGATGCGTTCTTTTCTCCTATGGAAGGAAGATTCGTGAATCTTTCAAAGATTTGAAAGAAATACACAGATTCTTTGTTCACTGCTTCAATCTTTGACAGATTTGAGTGAATTTCGAAAAAAAATTAAACGATTCTGCCTTCTGCAGGAATCTTTAACGATTTTGAACGAATTCTTCGAGTTCTTTAAATGTGCTTCCGTCCTACATCTCTTCTTCATGAATCTTGATGATTCTTGAAAAGATTGCAAGAATCTTTACTGTTTCTTCCTTCTACAATCTCTTCTTCCTCGTTCTTTCGAGCGTTGTATGCTCTGCTTCGGCGCGTGAGCTTCTTACGCTGATCTTTTGAGCGTATGAGCAGACAACTTCCTCGTGGAAGTCTTCCTGCGAGGGTATTTCGAGAGTATGATGGACGACTCTCCAATCCTTGTGAAAAGACTGTGCCGCGTGCTCTTAAGATCGGTGAAGCTCTGTGCTGTGAGGATCGTGCTTCTCTCCAGCCTGTGTGAAGAGGCTTACTAATATAGCTCTGATACCATGATAAATTGTGAAGCAAGAAATGCAAAGAGAAAGAATAGAACAGAAAATAGTATATTAGAATGTATGAAGAAGAGTACAATGAGAAGTAAGTTTGAAGGAGTTAGTGAAGAAGATACTATGCAAAGGGAAATAACTGAGCTAAATAGGCTCAAGAAAATCAAGAATAGAAAGTACAGCTGTCCAGTACAGTTGGTAGTGTACAGTCAGACTGTTGAGGTTACATTAGAAAGTAAAAGCCACCACCTATTGAATCTGTTTGCATTGGTCCACATAGGTCAGTGTGAACAAGTTCAAGATGTTGTTTGACTTGATTTGATGACTGTGGAAAACTAGTTCTCTTATGTTTTCCAAGTATGCAAGACTCACATGGGGGAATTTGCTCTTTAAAGATAGGGAGACCTTTGACCATGGAGTTCTTCTGAAGAAGACTTAGACTCTGAAATGGTATATGTCCAAATCTTGTATGCCAAATCATTGTTTCATTTAGGGTAGAAGCACTTTGTGCATATGGTTGACTCAGATTTGCAGTTCTGAGGGTAAGTTGAAACATCCTATTTGGAGTCATATAGATTTCAGAAATTAATTTTTTGCTTGGGATTTTTTCATATATCTTGCAAGATGCTCCCTCAAAAAGTACCTTATAGCCATGTTCAATGAGCTGTCCTACACTTAGCAGATTATGTTTCAAATCTGGAACATGATAGACATTGTTTATGTCTTTCTTTACATTATGTTTAGTAAGAATAGGAACACTTCCTTTTCCTTGAACTTTGACTAAATAATCATTTCCAAGTGTAATATCAGATGAGATCGAGGAATCAATGCATGAAAGTAATTCGTTGTTACCTGTCATGTGATTGCTACATCCACTGTCCAGCAACCAGAGATCTTTAGGTTGTTGTTCATTCTTGTGGCAAGAGAGAAACATACCTCTTGAGTTTTCTCCTTTGTGATTTGACACATGTGCTCTGCCTGAGAGATGATCTTCTTGATTCCTCTTGCATTCAGGTTCATAGTGCCCATATTTTTTGCAGTAATAGCATTGTATTCTTGTTTTGTCATTTGACCTTCTCCCTCTGCCTATTTGAGGCTGGAAATTCTAATGTTGATTTTTTTGTTGTTGTCCTTGACCTTGAAAATTTTGATGCGGATATTGATGTCTGCTACCTCCACTGGAGTGAGGGTTACTTTGATTGCTCCCTCTTCCTTGGTGACCTCTGCTTCTTCCTCTGCCTCTCCCATTGCTGAAGGAGAATTGAGTTTTGAAGGCATTGGAGATTGACTCATCTATGAGATGCAGTCTAGTCTCATGTGTCACCTGAGAACCAACTAATTCATCTGTTGAAAAACTTGACAGATCCTTGGATTCAAGGATTGTTGTTACAACCATTTCAAATTTCTTTGGTAAACTTCTGAGAATTTTCTCAACAATTCGTTGATCAATGATGGTTTCACCAATCAGTCTGATCTGGTTCACGATTTCCATGACTCTGGTCATTAATTGATCCACATTTTCGGACTCTGTCATCCTTAGAGTCTCAAATTGTGTTCTCAAGGTCTGCAGTTTAACTGTTTTGACCCTGTCATTTCCTTGATAGGAAGATTTAAGAATATCCCAGGCATGTTTGGAAGTACCAGCGCCTCTGATTTTTTAGAAAATCGAATCATCCACAGAATTTTGAATCCAGAATTTCGCTTTATTTTCTTTGTTCCTCAGTGTTGCCTAAGCAATTCTCTGCGGATTTGTCGTGGCAGAAAGGGCTGTTGGATCTGGTTCCACATATCCAAGATCGACTGGTTCCCAACACTCTTGTGCTTGCAAGAACGATCTCATCAGAAGAGACCAGAACTCATAGTTCTTTCTAAGAAGAATCGGACCCTAAGTTGGTCCTAAGTTGCTAGACGACATATTTTTTGAAAAAAAAAAACTCAGAAAAAAATAGAGGAAAATTTCGTATTTACCTCCGATCGTCGAAACACCGATTGCCGATGAGAGATTATCGGCCTTGAATTGGCCTTTGTCACAGTGCAATGTGACCACGCGCCTTGTGTTAAAGCTCTATGGGATTTTCTGGTTCTTTGTTGGGCAATTTGCCGAAATGCGAATTTTTCCTTTGGACAAATCAACGGTCCAGATCTTCCTATGATCTGATGGTCCAGATCTTATCGGGATATCGCAAATCGGGACTTCGTAAACCCTGATGACGAGCTCTTCTGACTCCTCGATTCCCCAATCTCCGATTTGCCGATGGCGCTTTCCTTTCGGGACTTTCCCAATTCCTTTGATCTCTGCCACGTGTCCCAAGAGATGGACGGCTCAAGTCTGCTTCGGGGGTTTCACCGTGGAGATTCCCAATCCCTCAATTTGACGAGATGACGTCAGCTGGGCCCCAAAAGGAGCTTTCCTCCTGTCGAGATTTCGGACTTCGCAGTTCTGAAATGCTCATGTTTCTTGTCATTAAGATTCTCGAAACGCCGAATCTCGATGTGTCGATGGCCCTTTCCTCGATGTCCGCCACGTGTCCAAGCAATTGAACAGCTGTGATATTATCTCTATTTCGTGAATCAAGATTTCACGAGTTTAAAACTCTTGTTGGGACAGTATTTCAAAACCACGAACTCCGATATGCCAATTTGACGACACTTGGATCTGCTGCCACCTGTCCTCTGAGATGGACGGATCACAATCCTCTCGGGATTTCGCGATTCTTGATGTCGGGATTTCGCGTATCAGAGTTTTGGAGAGCAGTTTCCTTCACTTGTCCAACTCCCGATCCCCGATTTTGCGATGGGATAAGATCGACGACTCACGATCTATCTCGATCCAACGGTCCATAATGACTTGTGATCTCGCAATTCGTGAATTCTCATGACAGGCTTCTGACCTTTACACCTTGCGTGTCAGCGAAATGGCGAGATCTCGCCATGTGTTTCTTGATTGATGGTTCAAATGATTTTGGGATTTCACGACTTCACAAGTCGAAATTTCTCCTGTGCGCTTCAGAGGACTAAACCTCGTGCACCTTCTTGCTGATCCAACGGTTGTTGGTCCTCTGCGCAAGATCTAACGGTTGAAGTTCTTTCACCTTTTTTGTGCTATGTTCGTCCCTTTTGAACTAGTTTCCCGCTTTGGATCCGTTCGCAGGATGAATCTTACGGACTCAGTGGCTGTTCTTTACACATGAGATGTGTTCTTTTCTCCTGTGGAAGGAAGATTCGTGAATCTTTCAAAGATTTGAAAGAAATACATGGATTCTCTGTTCATTGCTTCAATCTTTGATAGATTTGAACGAATTTTGAAAAACTTTTAAACGATTTTGCCTTCTGCAGGAATATTTAACGATTTTGAACGAATTCTTCGAGTTCTTTAAATGTGCTTCCGTCCTGTAGCTCTTCATCATGAATCTTGATGATTCTTGAAAAGATTACAAGAATCTTTACTGTTTCTTCCTTCTGCAATCTCTTCTTCCACGTTCTTTCGAGCGTTGTATGCTCTGCTTCACGGCGTGAGATTCTTATGCTGATCTTTTGAGCGTATGAGTGGACAACTTCCTCGTGGAAGTCTTCCTGCCAGGATCTTTCGAGAGTATGACGAACGAATCTCCAATCCTTGTGAAAAGACTGTGTCACGTGCTCTCAAGATCCGTGAAGCTCTGCGTTGTGAGGATCGTGTTGCTCTCCAGCCTGTGTGAAGAGGCTTACTACTGTAGCTCTGATACCATGATAAATTGTGAAGCAAGAAATGCAGAGAGAAATAATAGAACAGAAAACAGTATATTAGAATGAATGAAGAAGAGTACAATGAGAAGTAAGTTTGAAGGAGTTAGTGAAGAAGATACTATGCAAAGGGAAATAACTGAGCTAAATAGGGTCAAGCAAATCAAGAATACAAAGTACAGTTGTCCAGTACAGCTGGCAGTGTACAGTCAGACTGTTGAGGTTACATTAGAAAGTAAAAGCTACCACCTATTGACTCTATTTGCATTGGTCCACATAGGTCAGTGTGAACAAGTTCAAGATGTTGTTTGGTTTGATTTGATGACTGTGGAAAACTAGTTCTCTTATGTTTTCCATGTATGCAAGACTCACATGGGGGAATTTTCTCTTTAAAGATAGGGAGACCTTTGACCATGGAGTTCTTCTGAAGAAGACTTAGACTCTGAAATGGTAGATGTCCAAATCTTGTATGCCAAATCATTGTTTCATTCAGGGTAGATGCACTTTGTGCATATGGTTGACTCAGATTTGCAGTTCTGAGGGTAAGGGGAAACATCCTATTTGGAGTCATATAGATTTTAGAAATTAATTTTCTGCTTGGGATTTTGTCATATATCTTGCAAGATGCTCCCTCAAAAAGTACCTTATAGCCATGTTCAATGAGTTGTCCTACACTTAGCAGATTATGTTTCAAATCTGGAACATGATAGACATTATTTATGTCTTTCTTTACATTCTGTTTAGTAAGAATAGGAACAGTTCCTTTTCCTTGAACTTTGACTAAATAATCGTTTCCAAGTGTAATATCAGATTTGATTGAGGAATCAATGCATGAAAGTAATTCTTTGTTACCTGTCATGTGATTGTTGCATCCACTGTCCAGCAACCAGAGATCTTTAGGTTGTTGTTCAGTCTTGTGGCAAGAGAGAAATATACCTCTTGAGTTTTCTCCCGTGTGATTTGACACATGTGCTCTGCCTGAGAGATGATCTTCTTGCTTCCTCCTACATTCAGATTCATAGTGCCCATACTTTTTGCAGTAATAGAATTGTATGCATGTTTTGTCGTTTGACCTTCTCCCTCTGCCTCTTTGAGGCTAGAAATTCTGATGTCGATTTTGTTGTTGTTGTCCTTGACCTTGAAAATTTTGAATCGAATATTGATGTTTGTTACCTCCACTGGAGTGAGGGTTACTTTGATTGCTCCCTCTTCCTTGGTGACCTCTGCTTCTTCCTCTGCCTCTCCTATTGCTGAAGGAGAATTGAGTTTTGAAGGCATTGGAGATTGACTCATATGTGAGATGCAGTCTAGTCTCATGTGTCACCAGAGAACCAATTAATTCATCTGTTGAAAAACTTGACAGATCCTTGGATTCAAGGATTGTTGTTAAAACCATTTCGAATTTCTTTGGTAAACTTCTGAGAATTTTCTCAACAATTCGTTGATCAGTGATGGTTTCACGAATCAGTCTGATTTGGTTCACAATGCCCATGACTCTGGTCATGAACTGATCCACATTTTCAGACTCTGTCATCCTTAGAGTCTCGAGTTGCGTTCTCAAGGTCTACAGTTTAACTGTTGTGACCCTGTCATTTCCTTGATAGGAAGACTTAAGAATATCCCAGGCCTTTTTGGAAGTACCAACGCCTGTGATTTTTGAGAAAATTGAATCATCCACAGAAGTTTGAATCCAGAATTTTGTTTTATTTTCTTTGTTCCTCGGTGTTGCCTGAGCAATTCTCTGCGGATTTGTCATGGAAAAAAGGGATGTTGGATCTGGTTCCACATATCCAAGAATCACTGGTTCCCAACACTCTTGTCCTTGCAAGAACGATCTCATCCGAACAGACCATAACTCATAGTTCTTTCCAAGAAGAATCGGACCCTGAGTTGGTCCTAAGTTGCTAGACGACATATTTTTTGAAAAAAAAAATCTTAGAAAAAAATAGAGGGAAATTTCGTATTTACCTCCGATCGTCGAAATGTCGATTATCGATGAGAGCTTATCGGCCTTGAATTGGCCTTTGTCACAGTGCAATGTGACCACACACCTTATCTTAAATCTCTACGGGATTTTCTGGTTCTTTGTCGGACAATTTCCCGAAATGTGAATTTTGCCTTTGGACAAATCAACAGTCCAGATCTTCCTGTGATATGACGGTCGAGATCTTATCGAGATATCACAAATTGGGACTTCGTGAACCCTGATGACGAGCTCTTTTGACTCCTCGATTCCCCGATCTTCTATTTGTCGATGGCGCTTTCCTTTCGAGACTTTCCCGATTCCTTTGATCTCCACCACTCGTCCCAATAGATGGATGACTCAAGTCTGCTTTGGGGGTTTCACCATGGAGATTCCCGATCCCTCATTTTGACGAGATGACGTCAGTTGGGCCCCAAAATGGATCTTTCCTCCTGTCAGGATTTCAGACTTCACAGTTCTGAAATGCTCGTGTTTCTTGTCCTTAGGATTCGCGAAACGTCGAATTCCGATGTGCCGATGGCCCTTTCCTCGATGTCTGCCATGTGTCCGAGCAATTGGACAGCTGTGATCTTATCACTATTTCGTGAATCGCAATTTCGCGATTTTAAAACTCTTGTTGTGATGGTCTATCTAAACCTCGAACTCCGATATGCCGATTTGACGACACTTGGATCTGCTGCCACCTATCCTCTGAGATGGACGGATCACAATCCTCTCGGGATTTCGTGATTCTTGATGTCGAGATTTCGCGTATCAGAGTTTTGGAGAGTAGTCTCCTTCGCTCATCCAACTCTTGATCCCCAATTTTGCAATGGGATAAGATCGACGACTCACGATCTATCTTGATCCAACAGTCCAGAATGACTCGTGATCTCGCAATTCACGAATTCTCATGACAAGCTTCTGACCTTTACACCTTGTGAGTCAGTGAAATGTCGAGATCTCGCCACGTGTTTCTTGATGGACGGTCCAAATGATTTCGGGATTTCGCAACTTCACAAGTCCAAATTTCTCCTGTGCGCTTCAGAGGACTAAACCTCGTGCACCTTCTCGCTGATCCAACGACTGTCGGTCCTCTGCGCAAGATCTAACAACTGAAGTTCTTTCGCCTTTTTCACACTCTGTTCATCCCTTCTAAATTGGTTTCCCACTCCGGATCCATTCGCAGGACGAATCTTACGGCCTCAGTGGCTGTTCTTTACAGATGAGATGTGTTCTTTGCTCCTGTGGAAGGAAGATTCATGAATCTCTCAAAGATTTGAAAGAAATACACGGATTCTTTGTTCACTGCTTCAATATTTGACAGATTTGAGCGAATTTCAAAAAACTTTTAAATGATTCTTCCTTCTGTAGGAATCTTTAACGACTTTGAACGATTTCTTCGAGTGCTTTAAATGTGCTTCCGTCCTGCAGCTCTTCTTCATGAATCTTGATGATTCTTGAAACAATTACAATAATCTTTACTGTTTCTTCCTTCTGTAATCTCTTCTTCCTCGTTCTTTCGAGTGTTGTACACTCTGCTTCAGTGCGTGAGCTTCTTACGCCGATCTTTTGAGCGTATGAGTGGACAGCTTCCTCGTGGAAGTCTTCCTGCGAGGATCTTTCAAGAGTATGACGGACGACTCTCCAATCCTTGTGAAAAGACTGTGTCGCGTGCTCTCAAGATCCGTGAAGCTCTGCGCTGTGAGGATCATGTTGCTCTCCAGCCTATTTGAAGAGGCTTACTATTGTAGCTCTGATACCATGATAAATTGTGAAGCAAGAAATGCAGAGAGAAAGAATAGAACGGAAAATAGTATATTAGAATGTATGAAGAAGAGTACAATGAGAAGTAAGTCTGAAGGAGTTAGTGAAGAAGATACTATGCAAAGGGAAATATCTGAGCTAAATAGGCTCAAGCAAATCAAGAATATAAAGTACAGTTGTCCAGTACAGCTGGCAGTGTACACTCAGACTGTTGAGGTTACATTATATTTAACACTCCCTCTTAAACTCAATAGTTACAATCATCAGCATTGATTATGCCTAAATGTTGTCTCTGAAAATCAAAAACTGATTTTCCCAGTGGCTTTGTAAAGATATCAGCAAGCTAATCTCGAGAACCACAGAATTGTAGTGCAATATCACCATTATTGACTAGCTCGTGTATGAAATGAAAACGAGTGTCAATGTGTTTGTTTTTCTTGTGAAACACATGATTTTTGGATAAAGCAATTGCTAAAGTATTGTCACAGAAAATAGGAGTTGGATCATTTTCTGTATGTGACATATCTTTCAATATTCTTCTCAGCCACACAGCTTGACAAGAAGCTGAGGTAGCAGCGACATACTCTGCCTCTACAAAAGATATTGAAACAATTGGCTACTTCTTTGATGCCCATGAGATTAGGTTCGTGCCCAGTTGAAAAACATGTCCAGATGTGCTTTTCCTGTCATCTAGGCTGTCTGCAAAATCACTGTCTATGTAACCAGAAAGTTGATTACGATCAGATTTAGTGTACCATAAGCCGAAATTGAGAGTTCCTGCAACATATCTCAAAATTCGTTTCGCCATTTTCCAATGAGAATCTTTTGGGGATTCCATGAATCTCGAAAGAAGGTTGGCTGCATACATAATGTCAGGCCTAGTTGTTGTAAGATACAACAAACTGCCTACTAAACTTTTGTACAGGGTAGGGTCCATTGTAGGACCTTCATCTTTCTTGCTCAATTTTGTGCCTAGTGGTATGGGGGTTTCTGCTAGATTGCATCCTTCCATATGAAATATTTTGAGGATGTCTATGGAATACTTTTGCTGATAGACAAAAATGTATTTGGTTGATTGATCAACCTCGATCCCTAAAAAATATTTCATTATGCCAAGATCTGTCATCTCAAACTCAGATTGCATGGCATGTTTAAAATTGGTTAAGTCAATATTTCCTGTATAGATCATGTCATCAACACATAAACATACAATAAAAATTTTACCGTGCTGATCTATTTTGGTGTAAAGAGTTGGTTCATTTTGGCTTCTACTGAAACCACTTTTGATCAGATAAGTGTCAATTCTGTTGTACCAAGCTCTTGGAGCTTGCTTTAAGCCATATAAGGCTTTCTTCAACTGATATACTTTGGTTGGGTTCTCTTGGACTTCAAATCCAGGTGGTTGATCGACATAAACTTCTTCTTCTAAGAAACCATTCAGGAATGCTAACTTGACATCCATCTAGTATACTTGCCATTTGCGTTGTGTTGCTATGTGCTCTTGGACTTCAAATCCAGGTGGTTGATCGCCATAAAATTCTTCTTCTAAGAAACCATTCAGGAATGCTGACTTGACATCCATCTAGTATACTTGCCATTTGTGTTGTGATGCTATGGCCAATAGAGTCCTTACAGTGTCTAATATTGCTACTAGAGCAAAAGTTTCACCATAATCAATACCAGGTTGTTGTGAGAATCCTTTGGCAACAAGTCTTGCCTTGTGTTTTTCGATCTTCCCTTTTTCATTGAGTTTAGTTTTGTAAACCCACTTGACACCAATACTCTTCTTGTGACTTGGAAAATCAACAATATCCCATGTCTTGTTCTTCTCAATGGAGTCAATTTCTTGGTTCATGGCTTGAACCCAATGTGGCTCCTTAGTTGCTTCCTTAAAGGATGTAGGTTGACATGACATTAAAGCAAAAAGCTTGTGTTGTTCAAAGTCATCCAACTGCTGATGGATTTCTCTCAAACTTCGAGTTCTCTGATTTTGTGGTTCAGACAATGATTTTCTGTTGGAAGTTGAGTTATCCTGAGAATTTTCAGGTTGTCTTTGAACCTGCAATCTTGGAAGAATAGTTTGAGGTACTTGCTGTTATGAATTTTCTGCATTCTCAGAACTTGGCAGCAATGGATTTTGGCTGTCCATCTGTTGATTTTCTGAATCATTCCAGAATTGATTTTCTAGAAATTTTACATCTCTGCTGAGAATTAATTTCTTGGTGATTGGATTGTAAAGCCTGTAAGATTTAGATGTTTCACTATAGCCAGTGAAAATACATTTCTCACTTTTGTCATCAAGTTTCTTCCTTAATTCGGAAGGTATGCGAGTGTATTCTATGCATCCAAATGTCCTTAGATGTGCTACATTTAGCTTTGTCCCACTCCATGCTTCTTAGGGAACTTTCATATTTAGACTTGTGGTTGGAGATCTATTCAGGAGATAAACTGAGCACGCTACTGCTTCAGCCCAAAAAGTATTTGACAAACTTTTCCCTTTAAGAAGTGTTCTTGCCATATTCATTATTGTCTTATTTTTCCTTTCAGCCACTCCATTTTGTTGTGGAGTATACTTGGTTGTTGTTTGCATGATAATGCCTTGTGATTTGCAGAAATTTGCAAATTCTCTGGAGTTGTATTCTCCTCCTCCATCTGACCTGAGTGCTTTGATAAATTTTCCACTCTGTTTTTCAGCTTCTACCTTGAATTCTTTGAATTTTGCGAAAGTTTCAGACTTGTGTCTGAGAAAATAGATCCATATTTTTCTGTTGAAATCATCAATAAACGTTAGAAAGTAAAAGCTACCACCTATTGACTCTGTTTGCATTGGTCCACATAGGTCAGTGTGAACAAGTTCAAGATGTTGTTTGGCTTGACTTGATGACTATGGAAAACTAGTTCTCTTATATTTTCCAGGTATGCAAGACTCACATGGGGGAATTTTCTCTTTAAAGATAGGGAGACCTTTGACCATGGAGTTCTTCTGAAGAAGGCTTAGACTCTGAAATGGTAGATGTCCAAATCTTGTATGCCAAATCATTGTTTCATTCAGGGTAGATGCACTTTCTGCATATGGTTGACTCAGATTTGTAGTTCTGAGGGTAAGGGGAAACATCCTATTTGGAGTCATATAGATTTCAGAAATTAATTTTCTTCTTGGGATTTTGTCATATATCTTGCAAGATGCTCCCTCAAAAAGTACCTTATAGCCATGTTCAATGAGTTGTCCTACACTTAGCAGATTATGCTTCAAATCTAGAACATGATAGACATTGTTTATGTCTTTCTTTACATTATGTTTAGTAAGAATAGGAACAATTCCTTTTCCTTGAACTTTGACTAAATAATCGTTTCCAAGTGTAATATCAGATGAGATTGAGGAATCAATACATGAAAGTAATTCTTTGTTACCTGTCATGTGATTGCTGCATCCACTGTCCAGCAACCATAGATCTTTAGGTTGTTGTTCAGTCTTGTGGCAAGAGAGAAACATACCTCTTGAGTTTTCTCCCGTGTGATTTGACACATGTGCTCTGCTTGAGAGTTGATCTTCTTGCTTCCTCCTGCATTCAGATTCATGGTGCCCATACTTTTTGTAGTAATAGCATTGTATGCTTGTTTGGTCATTTGACCTTCTCCCTTTGCCTCTTTAAGGCTGGAAATTCTGATGTTGATTTTGTTGTTGTTGTCCTTGACCTTGAAAATTTTGATTCGGATATTGATGTATGTTACCTCCACTGGAGTGAGGGTTACTTTGATTGCTCCCTCTTCCTTGGTGACCTCTGCTTCTTCCTCTGCCTCTCCTATTGCTGAAGGAGAATTGGGTTTTGAAGGCATTGGAGATTGACTCATCTGTGAGATGCAGTCTAGTCTCATGTGTCACCAGAAAACCAATTAATTCATCTGTTGAAAAACTTCATACATCCTTGGAATCAAGGATTGTTGTTACAACCATTTCAAATTTATTTGGTAAACTTCTGAGAATTTTCTCAATAATTCGTTGATCAGTGATGGTTTCACCAATCAGTCTGATCTAGTTCAGGATTCCCATGACTCTGGTCATGAACTGATCCACATTTTCAGACTCTATCATCCTTAGAGTCTCGAATTGCATTTTCAAGGTCTGTAGTTTAACTGTTTTGACCCTGTCATTTCCTTGATAGGAAGATTTAAGAATATCCCAGGCCTGTTTGGAAGTACCAGCACCTGTGATTTTTGAGAAAATCGAATCAACCACAGAATTTTGAATCCAGAATTTCGCTTTATTTTCTTTGTTTCTCAGTGTTGCCTGAGCAATTCTCTGTGGATTTGTCATGGCAGAAAGGGCTGCTGGATCTGGTTCCACATATCCAAGATCCACTGGTTCCCAGCACTCTTGTGCTTGCAAGAATGATCTCATCCGAAGAGACGAGAACTCATGGTTCTTTCCAAGAAGAATCGGACCCTGAGTTGGTCCTGAGTTTCTAGACGACATATTTTTTGAAAAAAAATATATCAAAAAAAAATAGAGGGAAATTTTGTATTTAAATCCGATCGTCGAAACACCGATTGCCGATGAGAGCGTATCGGCCTTGAATTGGCCTTTGTCATGGTGCAATGTGACCATGCACCTTGTGTTAAAGCTCTACGGGCTTTTCCAGTTCTTTGTCGGACAATTTGTCGAAATGCGAATTTTTCCTTTGGACAAATCAACGGTCCAGATCTTCCTGTGATCTGACAGTCCAGATCTTATCGGGATATCATGAATCGGGACTTCATGAACCCTGATGATGAGCTCTTCTGACTCCTCAATTCCCCTATCTCCGATTTGTCGATGGTGCTTTCCTTTCGGGACTTTCTCGATTCCTTTGATCTCTGCCACGTGTCCCAACAGATGGACAACTCAAGTCTGCTTCAGGGGTTTCACCGTGGAGATTCCCGATCCCTCGTTTTGACAAGATGACGTCAGCTGGGCCCCAAAACTGAGCTTTCCTCATGTCGGGATTTCAGACTTCGCAGTTCCGAAATGCTCATGTTTCTTGTCCTTAGGATTCGCGAAACGTCGAATCCCAATGTGCCGATGGCCCTTTCCTCAATGTCCACCACGTGTCCGAGCAATTGAACGGCTGTGATCTTATCGCTATTTCGTGAATTGCGATTTCGCGACTTTAGAACTCTTGTTGCGACGGTCTTTCAAAACTGCGAACTCTGATATGCCGATTTGATGGCACTTGGATCTGCTGCCACCTGTCCTCTGAGATGGACGGCTCAGAATCTTTTCGGGATTTCACGATTTGTGATGTCACGATTTCGTATATCGGAGTTTTGGAGAGAAGTCTCCTTCGCTCATCCAACTCTCGATCCCTTGTTTTGCGATGGGATAAGATCGACGGCTCACGATCTTTCTCGATCCAACGGTCCAAAATGACTCGTGATTTCGTGATTCACGAATTCTCATGGCAGTCTTCTGACCTTTACACCTTGTGAGTCAGCAAAATGTCGAGATCTCGCCACATGTTTCTTGATGGACGGTCCAGATGATGTCGGGATTTCGTGACTTCACAAGTCAAAAATTTCTCCTCTGCACTCCAGAGGACTAAGCCTCGTGCGCTTTCTCACTGATCTAACGGTTGTCGGTCCTCTGGGCAAGATCTAACGGATGAAACTCTTTCGCCTTTTTCGCGCTCTCTTCGTCCCTTCTGAACTGGTTTCCCACTCTGGATCCGTTCGCAAGACGAATCTTACGGCCTCAGTGGTTGTTCTTTGCACATGGAATGCGTTCTTTGCTCCTGTGGAAGAAAGATTCGTGAATCTTTCAAAGATTTGATAGAATTTCACGAGTTCTCTGTTCTCTAGTGCAATCTTTTAGAGATTTGAGCGAATTTCAAAAAAACTTTAAATGATTCTGCCTTCTGCAGGAATCTTTAACGATTTTGAACGAATTCTTCAAGTTCTTTAAACGTGCTTCCGTCCTGCAGCTCTTCTTCGTGAATCTTGATGATTCTTGAAAAGATTACAAGAATCTTTACTGTTTCTTCTTCTGCACTCTCTTCTTCCTCGTTCTTTCGAGCGTTGTTCGCTCTGCTTCGGTGCGTGAGATTCTTACGCTGATCTTTTGAGCATATGACGGTCTTCTTCCTCGTGGAAGTTTCCTGCGAAAATCTTTCGAGAGTATGATGGACAGCTCTCCAAGCCTTGTGAAAAGTCTATGTCAAATGTTTCTCGAGATCCATGAAGCTCTACGCTATGAGGATCGTGTTGCTCTCTAGCCTGTGTGAAGAGGCTTACTACTATAGCTCTGGTACCATGATAAATTGTGAAGTAAGAAAATGCAGAGAGAAAGAATAGAACATAAAACAGTATATTAGAATGTATGAAGAAGAGTACAATGAGAAGTAAGTCTGAAGGAGTTAGTGAAGAAGATACTATGCAAAGGGAAATAGCTGAGCTAAATAGGCTCAAGCAAATCAAGAATAGAAAGTACAGCTGTCCAGTACAGGAGTTAGTGAAGAAGATACTATGCAAAGGGAAATAGCTGAGCTAAATAGGCTCAAGCAAATCAAGAATAGAAAGTACAGCTGTCCAGTACAGCTGGCAGTGTACAGTCAGACTCTTGAGGTTACATTATATTTAACAGAATCAACCTTGATTACTTTAATTCTTCATTTAATTTGAATAACTTCATTACTTGATTGGAATAACATTATCATATCCATTGTAAAAAAAAATCTCTTTAACAATACTCCAACATAGTAGTCATCCCTTTTTATTTTGAGCTTCATAACTCCCTAAAATACCTTCAAATATTCTTCAAACAATTCTCTTATCAACAATGAGAAACAACTAAAGGAATTTTGGAATCATGTTACGTGGGATATGAAGCTGCTATAATCACTACGCAAACTCTTTTCTTCAATTCAGACTCAACTCAAGGTATAGGTAAATAGAAATTCAAATGTGCTCATAAACATAATGCATAATGAGCCTACGCGAATTTGGATTGGTGGGGCTGAAGATAAATAAATCTTACCATTTTCTCAAAATCATCTCTCACTAAACTTATGCCCGACAAATCTCCTTCGATGTCTCTCAGAAATGTTCTGACTAAATCCTTATTTATTGTGCCTAATGCTCTTGCATAAATATTTCACCTGCATTTCCACCTGGAGAAGGCCAAATTGTTGCAGGCTCTCCCCCTACGATTCAAACTGGTGGTATGTTAAAGCAAGACAAGAAAGGAAATATCAAACAGACGTTCGAGATCTGTGGGAATTCTTGCACGATCCTGAATGGAGGCACGATGTTGTTCTCTTTCCCATTAAAGAAACCTAGAACATATTCTTCCGCAATACCTACATCACCCAAAGACAATTTTACAGGGAAGTCACCATATTAAATCTCACCTGATTATTGGTTTTCATTCGTACTTGAAGACGTCGATTAATTTTCGAAACGTCAATGTGGGGAAGCTCACATTTCTCCATTATTTCTTGACTCTCTAAAGATCGCATTGTCTACATGAACATGGATCACATTGCTCATTCACATAGGGTCCATCGATCAATCCTCACTATGATCTGACTCTTCTGTAGAATGCTACAGGCCCACAACCATTCCTTGGCTCGATTTGTCCTTTCTTCCCAGTGCTATGACCCACGCACATAAAAATTGTATCAATGTGTCCCATGCCTACAAATTTCCATGGCTTCAACTCTCTTTATCGATCCATCTTGTATCATCATCTTCCCTCCATAACGACTTTCATATCAATCTTACTTTGTTGTTAAAAATAATGCTTCCCCATCATACAGTCAACGTGCTTCCTCTGATTTGGCAATGAGGCGATGACATTTGAATTCACTTGGTGGCAGGTAAACAATCATACAGTGCCCACATATTTCGCAGTGGTGACAAGAGGACAAAAACAAGTCTCGCAAACAATGTCTCTCTTTACGTGTCCTTGGAAATATTTCCCTTGAGGGCATGGGCTTCCTTTCTTGATCAATGGAAACAGTGAAACTTCTTTTCTCTACGTGAAATTCTCCAATCAACAATGGAAGAGTGAATTGACGCTCTCTCTTTACGCTTCCATTGACAACAATAAGAAAAAAAAAAGATATTCTTCACGTAGCTCTTCACAACACACACCCAAAACTAAACAACTACATCAACGAATCTTTCTCTCACGTTCTCTGAGCTTATCACAGGCAGTCAGATCTCGCACACTGATATCACTTAATAAACAATCAAAGCCACAACAGAAATAAATATCGACACCTTTACTACTTTATGCAAAGCAAGGGACACTAGGACATGTGCTCCCATACCCCTAAGGGGAAATTTTATTAATCAACCATTTCACAATGTTACACTATTATACAAATGGTCCCTTTATATGATATGAGGTGATCATAACTAATACATCAAAATTGGAAAATTGGTTCAACTATTTTCTCAACTATTCCCTATGATCTCTCCATAAGATCTCCATGATTCTCTCAACAATATTTATCTCTACATTCACTCATTTCTCTCCATCTCTCATTCCTACTTAGACTTTCTAGAATAATTATTACATTTTACATCATATTGTGTATTAAACAATACAAGTAGGAATTATTCCTTCATTTTCCTTCCTTAATGAGAACTCTTCATTAAACTTGTTCCTTCTTCATCTTTTAGGTTCTTTTCCTTTGTCTTCATCTTCAGTCTTCCATAATCTTTGGTCTTCATTCTCGATGCTCTTGTTCTTGCACATGCAAACATAAACATTTGTTGAAGTCCATATAAAAAAATAACTTGTCCGCTAGAATACATGGGTCATCAACCACTGTGTCTGTAGGTTCACTAGGAAACTCTTTCTCGGATATAGTTCATCAACAATTATTCTGTCATAATCTGCCACATGTACCTTTATTCCCCCTGCATCATCCTCATCTTTGGTTCTTTGACATACCCGTATCCATGCTCTTGATGCTCCTGCATCATGTAGTTATTGAAAATATCACTTCAACCTACTAACCATATTGAAGTTATGATTATCACACGTACCAACCATATCAAATTGTAGTGAACTATTCACCATATAAATGGAATTGAATTTTGATATTTTTTTGTCCTATTTGGTTGAGTTTGGTTAGGTTGAAAATTTTATGTTATTATCTAAATGTTACCGAGTGATGTGATCCATGTTTATGTGATTTTTTATAAATTACGTTTAGGATGTATTTTATTGACATGTGACTGTTTAGTATTATCATAAAATTGTTGTTTATCACACACATAAACACACATAGACCCACATATCATACATATTAGTAAGATAATCTTCATAGAATTAATGATGGGTTTACTATCCATTCTTTAGGCACATGGTATTGGATAACCCATGGTATTTTCTCATGATATTTCATATCATGAAGGTTATTCAATGGCTTGAGATACTCCATTTTAATATGTTTCATGAAATATGCATGGAATAGGCCTAAGTAGTTGGTCTATTGGTTTGTGTAGGCCTAGGTGGCTAGTGTTATATTGGAGTGCATAGCGCAGACCTGATTTGAGAGCCAAGAAAGAAGGATCTTTCAACATATTACTCTTGTTGAGAGTACCACTTGACTCAATATTTTAACCATTTAGTTGTTGAATAATACATTGAGTGTGATTTAGAATGTAGTGATTTTCTCTCTTGGTTTGCCTTGGGAAATTGTGTTGTTTAATAGTTTGTTGTTTATTTCATTTGTTTGCAACTATTCTATTCTATGTTTAGATGTGCATTCTTCTCTCATGGATTAATGTAGCAATCATATTATCCACATTTTCTTCCTTTCATTTGGTATGTCCGATTGCTTTGAATCCAAGGTGTTAGGAACAAGGTTTTTGTATATAATTTTGGTTTGAGTGGGAGCTTGTGTAGAATGAAAACTTGTTGCAAGAACATGGTAAGCATCACAATATTGAAAATGAAGAGTTAGCTTGAAACATGTGGATTTGGCCTAGAACATGCATGGAGAAGCACGGATTTGTGCGTAGATAGATAAATCTTCCACTATTAGGTTGAGATTTGATGAATATATCATATGTAATGCTTACCTATCTTAGCTTGGTGGAAAATTATGTGTTTATGATGTCAAGTAAAATGAGTACTTGGTTTTTCTAATTGTATTTGGAACATGAGAGATGTTGGCAATGAAACAAGTTGATGTTTCATAGCATTATATGCTCAAGGATACAATTGTAAGTATTTTTATGGAGTTTGATTTTATAACATATGTAAATGGACAAATGGACATATGATTGTAAGACCTATATAGGCATTGGTTCACTCACGTAAATTTTAGATGTAGATTTAGGTGATAAGGAGCACGTTGTATTCTTGGATACTTTGTTAATAAAATGTGAGGGGTGTAAGTGTTTATAACAAGTGAAGTTTAAAGGGGAGAATGCTTGGTTAATCTTGACTCCGTCATAGAGTAGTTAGGATAATCTTGATGCAACCAATGATGGGTTATAGTTCAAAATTTATGAGTCCATGGTATTGGGTAATTCATGATATTTATATTTTATATGATGAAGCCTATTTAATGGCTTGGGATACTCCATTGTAATATTCTCGATATTAGTGAGTATAGGCTTGGGTGGTTAGTGTAGTCAAGTATTGGTCCCCGCTTTAATATTATTCATTCTCTTTTTTCCTTTTTACTTTTTTATCTTTCTCCTCATTTTTAGGCATCTTTTTGGTTACTTGGATTTACAAACTTAACAAATGATATTTCTTAAACTTTATTCTTTTTTAATTTCAATTTTACCATTAGCATTAAATAACTTTTATGCCCAACCGCTCCTTTAATATTTTAATCATTTTTCATAATGATCTTTTTCCACAACCTTAACCTTAATTTTTAATCCTATAAATATCTTCCCAAACACTCTTTTCCATGATGATGAGTGCAATGTCCATTAAAAAAATTGGACATTTTAATATTTTATACACGGTTTATCTCCACAAAGCTCAAACGACAATAATATAAATTGTTATAATGTATATTTAAAAAATTGTTATTATGGTTAATAATATATTATAATTTTAATAATATAAACAAAAATTTATTTTGAGTTAATCTACGTAGAATTGTTAGAATAACCTCGTTATAATTAATGATGGATTAATTTGACTAGGTCATAAAGTGGCTAGGATAACCTTCCATACAACCAATAATGAGTATAACCTCGTTATAATTAATGATGGATTAATTTGACTAGGTCATAAAGTGCTTATGATAACCTTCCATACAACCAATAATGAGTTATAGTTGGTAGTATATGAGCCCATAAACTCCATTGTAAGATTCACTATTAGTATTTTGCCCTACTCAGAAAAAACTGAGAAAACTTGCCATTCATAGCAATTCCTCTGGCTATATAAAGATTGGAACAGAATATCTCTGCAACTATTGCGGTGATAAGAAGCATCCAACAAGAAACGAATCTTCTATCCATCTGCGTCAGTGAGGCCTATGGCTGACGAAGTATGCAACAATAATAATAGTGTGAAATTGCAGAGCTGCGATGGCGAAATATTTGAGGTGGAGACGGAGGTGGCATCGACTTCAGTCATCATAAAGTGGATGATGGAAGACTTGGGTACCAACATTACCATTCCTCTGCCTGTCGTCTCCGCCAAGATTCTGCGTATGGTTATTCAATATTGCAAATACCATGTTGATACCCCCATTGCATCACCTGATGTTGTCAAAACGTGGGATGAGGAGTTCGTTAAGGCTCTTATAGATGATCGCGCCACACTCTTTGAACTTGCAAATGCTGCCGACTACCTGGTTATCAAAAATCTTTTGGACTTCACGTGTCAGACTATTGATGACAGGGAAAACCGTTGAAGAGGTGCGCGCGTTCTTCTACATTTTGAATGTAAATTAATTGTTAAATCGCTTTGCAATTGGTGGGTACCCTGGTTTGTACCATTCGCTTCGTTTGAACATGAATTTGACGGCATGTCATTAGGTTTTGGCTCTCTGCAACTATTTTGTTGGGCAGTTAGTCTACACAGTCCGTTACACACTATAGTATTTTGCACTTTGACCGTTGTAGTTGTTGCAATTAAAGGGAGTATTATATTAGTACATGGAAAATTTTATTATACAAAATTGTTCAGGTCTTTCAATCTGGTTTTTCTATCAAGCAAAAAAATGTTGTCAATTACAATATTATTATGCGATGGAATGTTAATAGTGATAAGTACTGTAACGTTGTTATTACCTTCATAGAAGCATGCTGTGAGTATACATCAATTTTTTATACCGTACAATTTTTTCATTTTGAATATTGTTGTTTTAATTTATGTTTAAATTAAAGAAAGGAGTACTTACAGTTTTAAAATGTTTGTTTGTTTTGTGATTGAAACACTGTATAGTGTTGAATTTTCTGAATCATAGAATAATTATATACTGAAAATCTCAACTATTACAATGGAGCTGAAATAACAAAATCTAGAAATATTAACTTTACATAGTAGACAAAAAACACAAGAATTTATCTTGAGAAACTCAACCTTGGGAGAAAACCCAACAATATTTCTTGTAGAAGAATTAATTCAAGAGTTTACAAGTTTATCACCATCAAAATAGACCAAGAGATATCAAAGAGTCACCTCCGGTCACAAGATAGAATACCAAGAACTTCAAGTTGTAGCGAATTTTGCCCCAAATAAGACCTCCTTGAAACTTGTGCCTTCTTTCTTGAGTGACAGATGAGTGAGTGAGTGTGTCAAATGAAATGAAATGAACCTTTATTTATATTTGTCAAGTCACCTGTCTTTTTCATGTGGGGTCAACTTCTCTTCCTAGGTCTTCAATTTTACTTTATTGTTTTATGTATTTTACTTGTGGAGGTCTATTTCTCTTCTTGGGTCTTGAATTTCTTCCTGGGGCTTCTTTAATGGTCAAATGGGCATTGTCTTGTCTTCTTGACACTTCTTTTCTAGAAAGGTTGTCCTTGAGCATGGTTGATGTCATCTTCTCTAGCATGCACCTAGTTGATGTGTTCATTTCCCACATAGCACCTTGAGTCTCTATCAGTCCTTGTCAAGTCACATGATCAAGGATAGAGAATACACCTGGGCCATTCTCCTTAGCCAAGTCATATTACTATCTAAGGATAATATCTTCCTTATGTTAATACATGGAGAACATCAATGCCCTTGACCATTCTCCTTAACCAAGTCACGTGGCCATTTGAGGAGAATGTTTGCCCCATGCATAAGTGCCTCGAGTATTTTTTGGTCCTTGTCAACTCACATGATCAAGAATAAAGACTATGCCTGGGCCATTCTCCTTAACCAACTCACATGGCCAATCCGAGGAGAATGTATGCCCAATATTGCCCAACACATCAACACTCCCTCTCAATGAGGGAGACATTCTGCATCACGCCAAGATTTTCCCTGAAGTATTTGAACTTCACCTTCGACATATGTTTGGTGAGAATGTATGCAATCTACTCATCTGTGGATATGTACTGGAGCTTCATTGCTCCCTTCTTTACCATGTCTCGGATGAAGTGGTATTTGATCTCAATATGCTTTGACCTGTCATGAAATATGGGATTTTCTAAAAGCTTGACACATCTTTGGTTATTACAATGTATCAAGGTCGTCTCTAGTTGTTGATCAAATAGTCCTACAAGTAATTTTTGGAGCCATATTGCTTCACGAATTGTGACACTAGCTATGATATACTCTGCTTATGTTGTACTAAGTGCTACAAAAGTTTGTTTCTAGCTAATGAAGGATATCATAGATGATCCTAAGATGAAGCAACACTCCAAGGTTCTCTTTATGTCCACTACACTCCCTACCCAGTCAGAATATGTATATCCCTACAGCTTCACTTCACCACCTGCTATATATATGAGGCCATATCCGACTGTACCATGTAGGTACCTCAACACATGCTTTGATGCAACCCAATGGTAGTGTCTTGTCTCTACCATAAGCTGGCTCAAGGTGTTTACTGCAAATCAAATATCCGGTCTAGTGTTAACGAGGTACTTCAAGGATCCAATCAACTTTCTGTACATAGTGGGATCCACCAAATATGAATCTGAAGTAGAATCACTCAACTTCTTCAAGTTTGTCTCCATAGGTGTAGCCATGGACTTGCAATCTATCATACCAAATCTACGCAAAATCTCAACTGTATATTTTCCTTGTCCAAGGAAAACCCCTCCTCATCTCTTCCATACCTCCAATCCCAAGAAATAATGTATCAATCCAAGATCCTTCATCTCCAATTCTGAGTCCAACTCCCTCTAACACCTAATAATGAGTCATTATTCTCACGTGAGGAACATATCATCAACATATAGCACCAACATCAAAGGATCACCATAAACAACCTTGTAGTAAAGGTTTGGATCTCCATCACTCTTGGTGAACCCCAAGCTCATCAAGTATCCATCAATTAGGGAGTACCATGCTCTAGGTGACTGCTTAAGTCCATACAATGCCTTCTTTAATCTACATACATGGGATTCCTTCCCATGTATCACAAACCTTGAGGTTGTTCTATGTACACTTGTCCCTCAATCACACCATTGAGGAACACGATATTTACATCCATTGGATGTAATTTCCAACCCATAACTGAAGAAAGAGAAATAATGGCCCTGATGGAAGTGTACCTAATGACTAGAGAAAATGTCTCTTCATAATCCGCTCCCTCTTTCTGGGAGAATCCTCTTGCCACAAACCTGGCTTTGTAATTTTTTATGTTTCCATTTGTTGCATGATTAATTTTAAAAATACACATGGAAGTTACTAATGACTTCCCTTATGGTCTCATAATGACCTCCCACACATCATTCTTCATGATGGACTGATACTCCTTCATCATGGCATCTTTCCAGACCTGTTGGTCAGTTGCTTCCTCATAACTGGAAGGTTATGAATCAATGATGTGGCTCATTAGTGCCATATAAATTGAGAACCTTTTAGGTCTCTTTCTCTCCTTGAAAGTAACATGGGGAGCTGCATGTCCTTATGCATCCTGCAAAGTATCACGAAGCCATGCTGGCCTCTTCTTGGTCACTATCTCTTCCTAGTCATTGCAACGTCTCTAGGTAGATCCATTTGTCTTGGTGGCTCTTCTTGATGGTATGAAGGATGATCAACTGAACTAGTTGAATGTATACCATCATCCATCAAATCCTCCTTCTCCTCACTAACAATATCTATGTGAGATTCTCTAGATCTCCTGAAAGTTATCTCTTCATTAAAGGTAACATTACGGCTGAGTTCAATCTGCATTGTCTTGGAATATAGATTTTGTAGGATTTTGAATTTTTGTTATATCCAAAAAAGGTGCCCTCCTTTCTGAAGGGTTACATCTTTGTGCTCTTCTCCTTGGGTACATGAATGTATACTAGTCAACCAAAGATCCTCATATGGTCGACCTCTAGCTTCACTCTTGTGAGTTCCTCCTCGGGAGTCTTATCTTCCAATATATGATGTGGCCTTCTTTTCTAAATATAGACTGTTGTTTTGGATGCTTCTGCCCGTAAGAACGTGGGTAGATTTTGATCATGAATCATTTCCCTTACTACCTCCACGATAGACATGTTCTTATTTTCTGCAACACCATGGATTGTAAGGAACTGCCAACTCCCTTTTGATCCCTTCTTTCTTGCAGAAATCATTGAAGTCTTTGGAAGTATATTCTCCTCCATTACTTGTTCTTAAAACCTTGATCTTCTTTCCCGTCAAGTTCTCTACCTGAGCCTTGAACTCTTAGAACTTGTTAAGTACTCCATCCTTAGTCTTTATGAACTAGATCCATGTCTTTTGGGAGAAATAATCAATGAATGTCACATACTACAAGAAGCCTCCCAAATATGATACTGTCATAGGTCCACATATGTGTGAATGCACTAGATCCAAGATTCCTTTGGATGAACTATCACTGCTTGGATAAGGTCTCTTGGTATTCTTACCAAGAGTACATCCTCTGCATATGCCTTCATGTTCTTCCTGGAGCTTTGGAATACATTTAACCATATTCCTTAATGTTGGTAAGGCCTTGTAGTGTAGGTGATAAAATATTTGATGCCATAGCTCACATAAGTTGGTGTTATCATGTATCAATGCCTGGGATGGATGTCTTGATAGTTTGTATAATCCTCCCTCTCGAACACCAATAACGTATGTTGTGTCAATGTTTGAATCCTTAGGCCATACAAGAAGTATTCCAGAGTGGAAAGAAGTATTCTAGATATTGTATTGCCTAGGAAAATGGAACAAAGGTGTGCTTGAAAAGTGTAAGAGGATTTAGATCCAAGACATGATGGTTGTAAATTTTTAAATATTTCTTCATATGGTATTTGGGGGCTACGTATCTGTATGAATTGGGTGATTTTTGAAGTTAATAAATGCTTACCCGGGCTCATTTATCACTTTATTATGATGGCGTATAATGAAAGATCGTAGGATAACTCGCCTTCTATTTTTAAGCCTCGTTGAGGTCCTCATTTAACTTATGAGTTTCTATGGTGTTTATTTGATGGAGCATCTGAGGGGACTCCAAGTATTTGAAGGGTGGGTATTGTTTTACATCTTTCGTAGGAACATTTTTTCTTCTTGAAATTGGGAGTAGGTTGTGGTACTAGCTCCCTTGTAGAGTTAGGAGTGACAAGTGTGGGTGAGGGTCATATTTGACCCTGGAGGACAAAAATAACATATATACTCATGGGGTTTAGGAAATAAAACAAACAATCAAGTAGATATCTCAATGAAATTTAAAGGCTTGACAATAATACCTGAAGAAAAATATCAGAGCATCGTATTGATAGGAGCTTCATAACTGGTGATAAAAGGATTGAGAGGTATTAGCCTCCCTAGACCATCCTACAAGGTCTATACAAAAGAATAAAACTAGATGAATTTTTTTTTCGTCAAGTGGAGTATTTACACATTCTACGACAACAAAATTGGGAGGCAGACTAATTGGCCAAGGAAGCCAAATCATTGAATCAAGGAGAAGTAGTGGACAATGAGGTAATCACCATGTGCTATTTTCCTTAGAAATATGGAAGAAAGGGACTTTGAAACAATTTCCTATCTCAAAAAAGAATAAAAAGAAAGATTAACGAATAGGGAGAATAAACACTTTAAAAAAAATATAGGCATGGGATATAATGAAAAATCAAAAAATTTAGAGGGGAGTGATGTGAAGCCCCCCTCCAATTATCTAGCTATAGTGTCTGCTATGTTGTGGCGAGTGCACAAGGGAGTTTGAGGGGTGCCTCAGAAAACATGTCACATTTTTGCCTCATTTTTCGTGTTGCCTCGATTTTTCGTGTTCATTGTTGGACGATTTTTCGACACATGGTTTTTGTCGATGGTTTTCTATTTCCGATTAAGGAATTAGGGTTGTTGACTAATCCAAGTCATTGGGTTAGGGGTTTGTATGCATTTGGATCCTATATGTATAGTGTATTGTAAACAATGTATCACAATGAATGAATATAGAATATGTTGGTTTTCCCGGTTTGGGTTTCCACGGGAAAAATCTTTGTGTAATGTGTGTATTTTCCATTGTATATTTTCTGTTCTTTTACCCAAACTCTATTTGTAGTAAATATTGTACTAGATTAAAATATACATTTGGTATCAAATCTTTGTTGGCTTCAAGGGGATGACTTTGTGGTCAAGGGTCTGGCTTGAGACTATGATAAGCCTTGTTACAGTGTGAGATCTATGGTATTTATTTTTCAGGTGAAAAGAAATGGCGAAAAGTTCAAAAATGGAGATCAAGAAGTTTAATGGGAAAATTTTTGAGTTGTGGAAGCTCAAGATGGAATATCTGTTGGTGGACAGAGATCAGTGGATTGTGGTGGATACAAGTACTGCACCTACAGGAACTTCAACAAATGAATGGAAAAATTTGGATCGAAAGGCAAAGAGAAAAATCTAACAGTGTCTCTCAGATTCAGTATTATTGAATGTGTTAGAGGAAGCTACAACCAAAAATTTATGAGATAAGTTGGGGAAGTTGTATCAGTCTAAGTCCCTAGTAAATAAATTTTTCCTGAGAAATAAGTTATATAACTTGAGGATGAGAGATGGAGACTCGGTGGCAGAGAATTTGAATGCCTTCAATACTATGGTAATTCAATTAGTATATGTTGACATTAAAATTTCAGATGAAGATAAATGTATCAATTTATTGTGCTCTTTACCAGACTTGTGGGATAGTTTGGTTGTGGCCATAGGGAGTAATACAATTTCCTTAAAGTTTGATGAAGTGGTCTCATCCTTGTTGTCGGAGGAGATGAGATGGAAGAACATGGAAGGACAGAGCACAGAAGAATTATTTTCAAGAGGATGCTCCCAAGAAAGAAATATATCGAAGTCCTCAAGTGGGATATCTAAGTCTAAGGGTAGATGTTAAGAACCAAATATCAATATAGCATAGAAATACCTCAGAATAAGTACTCAACGCCTTGAAAAAGAGATAAATTCAAATAATAAGCCTCTTCGAGGGGCAACCTCCTTATGCCCACATAAATGTACAATTACAAGATGATTCAAAATGAAAATGTCTCCTTAGTATATATAGGATACTAGGAGGTATAATTACAACTAATGGCCTAAAGAAGACATAAATAAAATAACATTATTAATATAATATGCCCCAATTAAGGGGTAATGAGCCACTATTTAGGGCTTAACATGCCCCTCCCCTTGAGACAAGTGTTGTCTGCAACGCTTGAGTAACTCTGGATGCTTCTGTATAAGAGACTCATCTTCCCAAGTGGAATCTTCAGCCAATAGTTTCCTCCATTTAATGAGATACTCTGAGATGGATCTATTCCTCAACTGGTGAATTCTTATGTTAGTGATGGCTTCGGGCTCCAATATGATTTTTCCTTCCTCGTCAAGTTCTGGCAATATAGTTTGAACTGAGATCTTGTCACCTATAACCTTCTTTAAGCATGAAACATGAAAAAATGGGTGTACTCATGAAGATGAAAGCAACTCTAATTTGTATGCCATAGTACCAATATTATGCAACACCTTATAAGGGCCATAGTACTTTGGTGATAATTTATAATCCTTCTTGGCTTACTTGAAGGACATCTGTTTGTATGGTTGTAGTATTAAAAAAACCCAATCCCCTACTTCAAAACTTCTTTCACTACAATGTTGATCTGCTTGTTGTTTCATACGATTATGTGCCATGGTCAGGTTGTCCTTTAATATTTAGATAACTTGTTGTTGATGCTCAATGTGATATTCCACTGCTTGAAACTTAGATTTTTCTTTTAGAGAAGAAGTGATGGAAGGAGGGTGGTATCCATAGAGTGCCATAAATGGTGTCATTTTTGTTGCAGTATGAAAGGAAGTGTTAT
>ML792699.1:94353-154001 GCA_009831015.1 Picea engelmannii
CAATGAAAATTTCATGAAAAGTTCTTGAAAATTAAAATCCATTGTTCCTAATGATTGTAACCATTGGATTCCTAGTACAACATCAGCACCACCCATGGGTATAGAAATCATTGGACTATTCATTACATATCCCCCCATAGTAAGATTGATATTATTGCATTTTCCTGAGCAATTGATAGTTCCTCCATCTGTAATCATTACTTGAAACTCTGATGTTGGATATACAAAGAAATTGAGATCTTTGGCTAATTTATAGTGAATGAAATTATGATTACTGCCAGAATCAATTAGGACTATTACCTTTTTCTTTTTGATATATCCTTCGATCTTGAGGGTTTGAGGAGTGATAATTCTAGCTAATGCATTACATGATATCATGGGAGTCAACTCTTCAGATGAAATTGATTCTACATTTTCATCTTCAGATGGTTCTTGTTCATGTTCTTCTTCTTCTTCCTCTTCACAATCTATGTAGAATACTTTATTCTTACCACACTTATGTCCCTTACTGTACTTGCTGTCACAATTAAAGCATAAAACCTTTTCTTTTCTTTCCTCCAATTGTTTAGGTGTCAACCTTGTAGGTTGAGGTGTTTTAGAAGAAGGAGCATTATTCTCTCTATAGATGTTAGGATTGGTCCTTCTAGTAGACATAGCCATATTTTTACTTTCAACATTGCTTGCCACCCTAAATCCATTCTCCAATGATTTGGGTTCCCAAAGGAGAACCTCATGTTGAATGTTATCTCTTAAACTTCCTATGAATACATTAATCAAGTGCTCATCTAGAATATCTGCTACCTTTATATTCAATCTTTGGAAGTTCTCAATGTTCTCTGTAACTGAACCCTTTTGCTTGAGATTTATCAATTGGCTAAAGAAGGTATTGCTCCTTGTATCCTCATAGCGTGATATCATTTCTTCCATGAAAATTGTCCAAGTCATGAGTGATTTGCGAGAACACATCCATATATACCATACAAATTGATTGGGTTCTAAATATAAAGAAGCAATTCGTACCTTTTGTGTATGTGGCACATTATGTAGATCAAAGAATTGCTCCATCTGAAGTATCCATGTGATAGGGTCCTTGCCATCAAACTTCCTCATATCGATCTTAGGAACATGGTTGGTCTTCAACCCAAAATTAGAGTTTCTCAATTCTTGATTCACCTTCCTTGTGTCCTCATCATGAATTTCATGGGATACATTTGCACTTTCAGGTGTCCTCTCTATTACGAAAATTTTCAATTCTTCCATGAAACCATCCATCTTTGCCTCCAACTTAGCTTCCATCACTTGTAGTTCATATTTTGTTACTATCTTCTTTTGTAAATCATTTATGTCCCTATGCATTTCTTCACCTTTATAAAGAGTCCAAGTAGGATTGTCTGGAGGCTTATTTGGTGTAGAATTTCCCTTTTTGGGTGGCATGTTGGCCAAGTATCACTTTTGAACCTTGATTTTGAGGTGGTTCTGCTAGACAATATTTCTTCTACTGTATCTCCAAAGTTTCTTCCCTTCTGGGTATGAAACTTTATTTTTTGTAGTTCTCTGATATTTCTTCTCTGCAATGCCATAGGTCTGATCAAAATTGGACGTGTCAAGTGGAATTTATGGTAGCTTCCCCACAACTTGCTGATTTTTGGCATTTTCAAGAGATCTCACTTGTATAGAGTGCCCCGCACAAAATAATTGATATAAAATTCTGAAACTTGTACCAGAAATACTAAAGAATGTTCACTATCCAATGAAACTAGTCTCACTCAATTTGGATACTCTAGGAATAAGTTATGATTGTTTTACCTGGAACACCTTCTTGTTTTACCCAACGTACCTTGATCCATATACCAAATACCCTCCAAGTCGATCCTTCTGAAACGTTGTAGAAAAAAAAGTTATAGAGAAAATCCCAAGGTGTCTTAGATGTAGCAGTGAAACCCCAAGACCTTGAGCTCTGATACCATATGTTAAGAACCAAATATCAATATAGCATAGAAAAACCTCAAAATAAGTACTCAATGCCTTGAAAAAGAGATAAATTTAGATAATAAGCCTCTTCGAGGGGGCAACCTCCTTATGCCCACATAAATGTACAATTACAAGATGATTCAAAATGAAAATGTCTCCTTGGCATATATAGGAGACTAGGAGGTATAATTACAACTAATGGCCTAAAGCCGACATAAATAAAATGACATTACTAATATAATATGCCCCAATTAAGGGGTGATGAGCCACTATTTAGGGCTTAACAGTAGATCTAAATCTCCTGGAATTTTTGTAAAAGTATGTTGGAGATGTGGAAAAGAAGGGCACTGCAAGAAGTAGTATAGATCCAAAATTGAGAAAAAGAAGGGATCTGAAGAAGATCCTTCTAGAAAAGAAAAGACCTCCAAGGATGACGGAGGGGATGTGTACTTGGCTTCTTCAACCACACATGTAGATCATGAGGCATGGTTGGTTGACTCAGGTGCATCCTTTCATATGACTCCCCACAGGGAGTGGTTATGTGAATATGAAAGATATGATGGAGGTAATGTTTTCTTAGGTGATGAATCAACAACCAAAATCATAGGATGAGGAAAATTCAAGTTCAGACTCATATATGGAAGGATCAGAAAACTACCTAGTGTTCTACACATCCCAGGTTTGGCGAAAAATTTAATTTATGTAAGAAAAATGGACGATGCAGGGGTAAAAACAATATTTGAAAATGAAACTTGTAGGATGGTTCAAGGAGAAATGGTGTTGCTGAAGGGAGTTCGGTTTGGAACTCTATATAAGTTGCAAGGAAGCACTATTAGTTATGGATGTAATAGTTCCATTGTTCATGATATTTGAGTTGAAGAAGAAAGAACCCCTATAGTCTCTAGAGAAAAGGTTATGATGTGGCATCAAATATTGGGGAATATCGGAGAGAAGGGTCTTCAACTACTACATGATAAAGGTATTGTTGAAGGTATGTCTAACTGCTCTCTGGATTTTGATTTTTGTGAACATTGTGTATATAGGAAGTAGAATCGGGTAAAATTCTCCTCTAGTGCAATGAGGGAAGAAGGAATTTTACAGGTAGTTCATAGTGATGTGTTTGGACCTGTGTCGGTTCCATCATTTGGAAAATATGTGTACTATGTCTCATTTATAAATGACTTTTCGAGGAATACTTGGATATATTTCCTCGGGAATAAATCTGAATTCTTTGACAAGTTTAAAGATTTTAAGGCTCTTGTTGAGAATCAAACAGAGAAAAATAATTAAGGTGTTGAGGACAGATAATGGAGGAGAGTTTTGCGGGAATGAATTTGAAGAATTCTATAAGAAGTGTAGTATAGAAAGGCAGAATACTACTCCATATACACCTCAACAGAATGGAGTTGTAGAAAGGATGAACATGATGTTGATGGAAAAAGAAAGTTGCATGCTCAGTGGTGTTGTGTTAGGGAATTAATTCTAGGCAGAGGTAGTGGGTATTGTATGTTACCTAGTCAACACATCACCCTCATCAATGTTGGATAACAATACTCCACAAGAGGTATGGACTGGTAAGAAACATTCTCTTACACATCTCAAGGTATTTGGCTGTGAGGCCTATGTTCATGTTCCAAAGGAAAAGAGGAGTAAGATAAATAACAAGGCTAAAAAGTGTATCTTTATTGGTTATAAAGATGGTCTCAAAGGTTATAAGCTTTGGAACCCATAAACTAAGAAGTTTTTGTATAGTCGAGATGTGGTATTTAGAGAAATGAAGGATGTTGCTAAACAAGAAGTCATACCAAGTAAGGAAGAACCAGAGAAAATAGAGTTTGATTTAAAGGATGATGAATCAGACTCTACAAAAGAAAATGAATCAAAAGAAGAATATCCTCATACTCCAGTATTGAGGAGATCGGTTCAAGAAAGAAGGCTACTGAAAAGGTATACTCCATCTTATTTCCATTCAAAATTTTCTTTGTCTATTACTGATGATGATCCTAGAACTGTCAAGTAGGCAGTGGATTCAGAGGATGGAAAGCTCTAGAAAAAGGCCATGGATGAAGAAAGGGTAGCCTTGTCTAATAATGAGGCTTTGGATCTAGTGGTGTAGCCGATTGGAATAAATCCCATTAGAAGCAAATGGGTATTTAAAAATAAGTTGAATGTCGAAGGAAAATTGGAGAAATACAAAGCTCGGTTAGTCGAAAAGGGTTATTCCCGGGTTGAGGGAATTGATTTTGGTGAGATTTTTTCTCTTGTTTCCAAGTTAACTTCTATAATATTTTTTTTTATCTGTTGTTGCTACATTTGATTTTGAATTAGAACATATGGATATGAATGCAACATTCTTACATGGGTATCTGGAAGAAATTTTTTATATGAAGCAGCCAGAAGGCTTTGTTGTGAAGGGAAAGAAGGAGCTAATATGAAAGATGAAAAAGTCCCTGTATGGTTTAAAAAAATCACCAAGGATGTGGTATCAAAAATTTGATACTTATATTCTGGGACTTGGCTTCACAAGAAGCAAAGAGGATCATTGTGTTTATTTTAAATTAATTGGTGATCATTTGATTTATTTGGTCTTGTATGTGGATGACATGTTGTTGATAGGAAACAACAAGGAGATTATCCAGGATGTGAAAAATTAGTTGTCCTCTAAATTTTACATGAATAATCTTGGTGCTTCAAATTTCATCCTTCGGTCTCAAGCATCTCTTTTACTGCTACACAACCCCTCAAGTAATCCATCTTGTCAAGGCTTTCACAAGCAAGGAGAGTACTAACTCACCACAAGACATCTGTTGGTAGTCTATAACCTAAATAAATCATAGGATTCCAGTGTCCTAACAAAGGCCTTCTTCTCAATCTTTCCAACAATATCCATTATCTCATTTGTATCACAATCATCATGAAATATCATCATAACAATTTGACTTATTAATTTTCAAATCTATTTCATATAGGAAAAAAAAAATTCTCAAGCATGAGATTCCATCTCATTATGTTTGGATCTTTCTTTGTTTATCATTCTTCCTTATGGGCTTACACTATTTCCATATTCAATACCATTCTACCTACAATCTTTATAAAATCTCATTTAGCCAAGCAAATTGTCAGTATTTATGCACATTATCCTTTCATTGCAACATTTTCAATTATCCCATGAAGTGATCTTGGAATTATATTATTCTAACAATTCAATCATTTCCTATTGTTAATCATATTTATGAAATTAAAATATCATTCATCATACATGCATTATGTATCACACCAAGTTATAATGCAATCAAACATTACCAATAAACCAATGTGCCAATACTCATGGTCGTGTCTACAGAATACATCCTTGCATTGACTATGGAATACCACACACACACACACACACACATATATATATTCCACCATAGTGATTTGGAAGGTCTAGCTTATGCCTCAACACACCATCCAAACTCTTCCTAGTTACTTGTTCAATCATATGTATACCTTCCTCTTCGACCCATACACAACACTAAGAATATAATCCTTTAGTGTTCTTTAGTGTTGGAAAAGAGGTTGAATTCCAAATGTTGATTCTAAATGGGAAGACCATTGAGCACTTGTATGTTGATATATCCCTTCCATATCCAACCACATCATGACCTCACAGATGGCTAGCTCTGTTGGCATTCATTTCTATAATAGTAGTATGTCTCATGACTTCTTCAATTATGATAATATAACCAACATAACATAACATGCTATTAGATTTCACATGATTTCATTCAAGCATTAAATAAGATTTATATGTATTTAAGGTCATCTACCTTTACCACATCTAATGGGATGTCATGCTCATAATACACAACAATTCAAATATAGAATTCTGATTGAGAAAATTCTTACCTCAATTCCCTTTAACATTTATGCATCATAAACAACCAAATGCATACCTTCATGGTTGTTATCAATTACTCGATACTACCTGATCACTTGATATCTTGTAGAGGCTCACATGATCATTTTTCCAACCTCTTGATCACCATTTTATTGTCCTAGCTTTTTATTCATATGGATGGTTTTCATATGAAATGGAAACATAATCACCTTTAGTCATGCTATAAACATTTTTCCTCGATGCATAACCCATCATTAACAACTTTCAATCATAATAACAACTTTACTTCACACACACACACACACACACACATATGTAAACACACTACTCTTAGTATGTAAGCATGCCATATGCATGTCCAAACATTCTCACATTTACTAATTCATGTCTATATGCACCAACCATTCATTTTCAACATGCCTACTAGTGCACATGCATCATATCTTTCCTACATGCATTATGCATAACTTCTACTATGATTTCCAATGCATATTTATTCCAATTTTATTTATTTTTGTATGCATTGTATATGGATACACTTACACTCCTCTAGATCCTTGCTACCCTATGTGCTCTAATTTTTCTTTCTTGTACACTGGCAGTCCCTAATTTGAACATTTTCTAGCCAAGTCCCACTTGGCCATCTTGCAATTCCAACCAATATGTCCTATTGGAAGATGATTCCACTTAGGAAATCATGCCCCAATGTCACCTTGTGAGAACCTTCCAACATCTTGGAATGCTGTAATTTTTATCAATCTTTCTTCTCAATGTTGTGGTAACTTCCATCCATCACAATTAATCTCATTCTAGAATCCCTTTCCATTTCCTCTAGTTATACATTGGATTTTCTCAATTTTTGAATACTTATCTTCACTTCATTGAGCAATTCCCTGTGAATCCATGTTCTATCCATTTAAGGCTTAAGTTTCTCCCAGTAGAATATTTAATTCATCCATTAACACCTTTGAAGTGACTAAACCTTCAGTATTCCATCCTCAAAATTGTTCACACTCACACCCTGATGCTACTATGCACTCTAATAACAAGTGAATTTTTTCTCTAAATACCTTCAGAAATATTTGTTGTTTCAAATATTTTCCAAGAATTCCTATGCTTGCACATAGATATGACTCATCCATCCCATGAGTCACACATCACCTCATGAGAATTTTGTTTTCTTTTTTCAACAAGTTATGTTTCTATCATTAAATTTCTATCTTCAAGGTTAAGAATCCTTACCTTGCCTTCTTGTGCATATTAATGTCATTCTTCACCTTATGGATTTATGTTTTATGCAATGATCATTTTCAATTTATCTTTGTGAGTCATTCAAACTCTCTAGTAGTTGAGTATTAATTTGATTTTGTTCCTCTTGATCTCTTATTGACCTTTCATTGTTTTCCCTATGCAAGATTCTCATAGTCTCAATCGGCTCCAAACTCTCAACCTTGCTTCTATTTCCATTGGACTCTATATCTACATTTCTCGAGCTGATATGTAAACCCATGATCTCATCCTCATGGTTGTGATATCCTTGTGCATAATCCATATCTTTAGTTATCATTTTTGAGAAATATATGTCCTACATGTACCTTTAATTCAGATTCTAATTATTTAGTCACATTCTCCTCCAATACATCTTTGGAACCATTGTACGCAGGCCTCATTCTAAATTTCGAGCTAAAACTTATAGCTTTCTGAATTTTTTCATTTCTATTCAATTATGTCATGTTCTCACTGGCGCAATCTATCTAAGAGACCATATTCTTCCATCTGTAACAAAAAAATGTCAGGAACCAACACAAAAATTATATTGAGCACAGATAGTGTTTCTAATTTTGAACACATCAATTTTCAAGTTTGAAATCTAATGCTCCAGTCAAATTCTATATAAATATGGAATTGACAACATTAAAATTTTACATTTTCTCTAGACTTGGAATTTTTTAGCCAAAATTGGTTATCTCCCAAATGGAGCAAAAATGGGTAAACAATCACCAGGTCAAAGTTCTCCGGATTGTTGAGGAGGTAAAATGTTGACTAAATAATTTTTTCCATATTAGTGATCTTGGGTCTCTTTTCCTCCTTCGAAGATTTTAAAAATCCCCAAAAAGTGTCTCAGAATAGTGTTTTTTAACTTGTTTTAGCATCTACACATCAAACTCTTTGGAATTTGTCCAAATTCCCAACTAGGTATTTTCATTCCTACTTTTTCTATTTCCTATAAAAATTTCATCTTCATCTAATTCCTTGTCACAGAACATCACCATGATCTTAAAAACCCACTAATTTTCATTTTCTGAAGAGTTTAAGCTAAAATTGTCAGTGGGCCTCATTGTAACATTTGTATGCATTCTCACTGTAGACATACCCTTTAAATTTCATCTTATTCTTATTTTTATTGCTCATGTTATGACCAAAACATGTTTTTGTCTCTAGACCTTATAGAAAGCATCATCCTGTTGATGTGACAATCTAGTTGATGTGGCATGGCATGTAGCTATTGATGTCAACTTGTCATCCCCTTACTTTTTCATGTCACCATCCTTCCTCCGCATCATCGAAAATTAATTTATTTATTCCAGCAACAACTCAAAGATTTATCCTATCAATGGTTGCCAAAATCCTTCTTTCGATGGACCTAAAAAATTATTTCTTTGGCAGACTAAAAAATCCTTCTTTCAACAGTTTGAAAAATCTTTCTTTCATCAAACCACAAATTGCACTTCATCAACCTACAAAATTATCTCTTCAGCGAACTCAATTTTTTTGTCTTTGGACGAACTCAAAAATTCTTCTTCAATGACAACCTATGAAATGCACTTCGACAACCTACAATTTTTTTTTGTCTTTTCGACAATATTCGAAAAACAACTTCCATCAAAGAACTTGGAAAATTCCTTTTTTTAGTGAACTCTAAAAAAACGTGTTTTTCAGTGAACTCTGAAAAAAATTCATTTGTGAACTTGGAAAAAATTCATTTATTTTTCAGCGAACTCCAAAAAATGTCTTTTTTGGAGAACTTCGAAAAATTTCCATTGACAAACTTGGGAAAACTTCATTTCTTTTTTGACGGACCAAAAATTCTTTTAACTTTACCAAACTCTGAAAGTTTTCAATGACTTCAAATTTTCTTCATCAGTGAACTTAAGAAAAAATTTCATCACCAATCCAAGGAATTTGTGACTTCAACAAGTTGAGGAATTTGTCATATTGGTGAAGTCATTTACCTTAGATAAAAAAAAATTATCCAAATCTAAGATGAATATGGACCGTTGATCTCAAGATCAAATGCGATCTGGGCCATCAATTCACCAAACTTCATGTTTTGACCCATGTCTTCTTCCACCCTGGCACTACCACTGTGGACCTTATCAATCCACATCATGAATACGGTCCACATCATCATTTGTACATAATTTTTCAAAAATCCCAAAATATTATAAATTTTGAAATTTTTATAATTTTCCCAAAATTTCCTTTTCTGAAGCTATGGACTGAGCTTTCCATGGCTGAAATTGACCCTATGACTATTAATTCGACATCCCTTTGCAAAATTACATGCATATTTCACCCATAATTTGGGAATTTTCACTCTAATTTCACCATTTTTCCCAAATTCGACACAAACTGATGCTCTGCAATAATGAATTTGTTAAATCAACATTGGTCTTTGGCCCATACGATTCATATGTTGAACCAAAATATTTGGTACACACTGTAACATACCCATATCCCTTGTTGGCCCACGTTATTACAAAAAGAACTTAGCATAACTCTGATACCAATTTAATATGCAGAAATATGCACAACATGCAACATGTCATACAAACTCATGCAACTGACAGTAGATTAAAAACCGTGAATCCATATCATTAATACACACACAACATTAAACATTTAAATAAAACACACACACACATATATCATAAAAAAATTATCTCTTGGTATATCACCAATTGGTTGTGTACAGACGATGGACCTCCCAAGCCTAGGCTTTATTGTTCTATTTCTCTCAACAATAGGCCACCCCTATGCTAAGGCTATGAATCCACAAAGAGGTATGTCTCTCATGGATGGACATTATCCTCATACAACCTAATACTCGTATTTCTAACTCCAACAACAATTTCAATCCACCAATGTCCTTTCTCCTCAACCTGCACAACCCAAGGAATGGGATCCGCTTCTCAGCTACACAGTCCCTTGGGCTATCCCACTTCCCTCCAAGGCTCCATCATATGGTAATCTAGGAAATCTCTTAGCTAGGAACTCCAAGAATTCTCAGTCGTTCCAGGAGTGCTCACACCATCCTTCTCAAGGTCGTTGAGTAGTTTCTTCAACACAAAACTCACTTATAGGCACACAACCTATGTTATAGTAAAATAGCCTATATTTCTAGCATAAAACTCATCCCTCTCATGGTTTTTTCTCATAAACAACGGGGATGGTTCCCTTTTCCAAAAGTTAGTTTCCCAAAAACCTCTTGTAAAGATGTCTATTCTGCCTATCCGAATTTCCTTCTTCTCCCATGCTTTATTGACTCTAAGTCTTTCCAAAAAATTATTGTACTTAGCCCATGCTGCCATTACTAGGTGACTTGACTCCCTCACTCAACCTCTTACATGCACTCAATGATTGAGTGTCTAGTAATTCGGAGAAGGATTATATGATAATGATACATTAACTTAGAAAAATGACATGGGTTTTCCCTTGGACCTCCTTATCCCCCTCCCTTGTGGAATCGTATCCCCCCAACAACATTAACATCCCTCTCATATTGCATCTAGCGATGTACTTTTATTCATAATTTAATTGTGCAATTTACATAGTTCATCCCTTGGTCATATTGATGAATACATGCTCTCCGACTTGAAACATAACGGCTCACCAACCTAAATCACATTTGCACAATTACATTAAAATTCATGGGAATTAAAACTAAGGATGTTAAGTATGTATTGGCTAGAAGGGATCTCGATTCCTTGGGACAAATACATTCCATGATCTAAAAATGAAGAAGACTTGATAAACTTGATTAAATTAATTGCAAGTAAAATGTTATGTGTTTAAAGCAACCAGATCAATTTGCAACACATAATAAAGGATTACTTATGTAGAAATAAACATAGACAGCAGCATAAATCATTGAACATCAGACATAAACACAACAACTTGATAAAGGAGTTCACCCCACTCCGGGCTACATCTCCTGGTCCAGCCTCCAAATGGATCTTTTATATTAAATTTCTCAAAGTTCTTAAAAACATGTCTTACAGTGCTCAAATAAACAAAATGACTGCTCCAATGGCTCCGCAGCATCCCAAAACCCCTGTCTAGGCTCTGACGGCACCTGAAACGGTCGAAAAATGAGAAAGATATGCTTCCTTGAAGTCTCCTTCTCCAACTTGCTGTCTCTGGCTCTACAATCTGCACCCTTGTTCTCCAAACCTGGTACACACACTCATTTAAGCGGAAAAACCAAGACCCGTACGCAACCACGCACCGGTACAAGCTGTAGAACGGTTAGGGCGCCTCCAGCCCTTAACCGCCTCGGCACTGGGTCATATGGCCATGCGTCCTTGGGCTGGGCGCAAAAGTGGTTGAACTGTTTGTAACTCCCGCGCAAATGTATTGTACTATGGTCAAACACATATACCCACGGGTTATCAAACCACGCGCAAATGTATTAACCGTACCATATTACATATGTTTTAAAACATAAAACTTTGTGTTAAAAACAAAGCCGCGCCGCATTAACGGTTATAATACATGTATAAAGTGGAACCATAGTCATAGACCCCGCGCGACTATTCAACACATGGTCATATTACAGTGTTTAACGACCACGGGCCGGGGCTTAGCCCCGGTCCGACCCCCTTTCCACATATTACATTGCATTAATATAAATGGATATGCGTTGGAATAGTAAACAAAGAACACGGGTTGGTATGATGGTTAGCGAAATTTGTTAAGTCGTATGTTGTGGGGAGGTCCCGGGGTCGAACCCCGCGGACCCAAAACATTTTACACAAATAATAAACCAACCCAATAAACCAGTGATACAGTGACACGTGGTGCCAAATGGTTGGGCCACGTGTCCACACATTATTGGCCACAAATGACACGTGTCCACACTTGATTGGACAACCAAAACCAATACAAATGCGCCACGTCTTCCATCTGCCACGTCAGCAAGATGGCACGACCCTCCACGTGGCCGTGTACGGATAGGTACAGTCAGCATCCCAAATTTTTCAGGAAAACGAGACGGACGCAATGGCACTGTTTTCATCGCATTCCAAGTACTTTGAAAATTGAGCAAATTTGATCCCCTGATCATTCCATGCTTTGATCCAAAAGTAAATGAGGAACTTCCAAAAGTAAATGAGGAACTTGAAGTTAAAAAACTGATTTGGTTTGCATAATAATGACTAGTTGTTTAGGATTCATTTTCTTCTTTATAGTTTTCCACTAATCTTCTTTGTTTGGAATAGATTAAGATTCTTGAACATTTTTTTTACAATCATTTGCAAAATACCCATATTCATGACATGTTTTTCATTTGAATGGTAAATGTTCATCATCCAAGGGATGAACATGTTTCCTATTACCGAAAAAGCCCCTTTTTAAGATGAACCTCCATGCAAATTCTTGCACAAGAAAACATGACGTCCTTTGGTTTTGACTTGTCTATGTAGCAACCGAGGACATCTCCGATGCTATGCATTGTATCTTCATTCCCACAGTGAAGGGAAAGTTGTGAGAGGTGAACCCATATACATCATGTTTAGGGCTGAAGTTTCCAGTCCATCTATTGAAGTACATTCTTGAAACACGGAATAAATAAGGATTGTTTCTAAAGATGAGATCTCTATCCTCTTTAGCTTCAAATAGAAAGGCATAAAAAACCCTTTCATAAAAGTAATGGGTGAGTTTCTTTTTTATCTGACTTGCCAGTTTCTAGACCGAGTTTACCATAGATTTAGGAGATGGCCAAACGCTCATGAACTGACCTATCAAACCGTGTTCATCCAGAGCTAATGCCATGTGCCTTGATGAAGAAGTGGGTAAAGGGACCTCTAGAATGTTTTCAAGCCTTTTCACAAATCGTGTCGGGTGGGGTTTTGTGGCCTTCCCAAGCGCTAAGACCGGAGCATGGAAGGAGAGTGCTTCAGAATCTAGAATGGGGAGGAATCCCCATGCAATTTGAGTTTAGTAACATAAAGACAACCAAAAGAGTGAGCTCTGGAAAAAAGACATTTACATTTTTCATGCATTTAAACTTACTGATAAAATACAAAATTGGTTAGATTTTTTAACCTTTATTAATGAAAAAATATTGTGAATTACAATACTATCATGCGATGGATGGAATTACAATACTAAGAGAGAAGAAAATGTTTAGGGAAGAGAGATGGGATTTCCTGTTCAAACCAACAACAGCGAATTACATTGCATGAGTGATCAACTCATTCACGACCATTCTCAAGGATGAAAAGCTCGCGCATCTCTTCAGTGGTTTTCCCTTTCATCATATCAGCAATAGCTTGACACGTGAAGTCCAAAAGATTTTTGACAGCCAGGTAGTTGGCAGCCTTCGTAAGTTCAAAGAGTGTGGCGCGATCATCTACAAGAGCTTTGACAAACTCCGTATCCCACGTTTTGACAATATCAGGTGATACATTGGGAGCGTCAAGAACATGATATCTGCAATATTGAATAACCATACGCAGAATCTTGGCGGAGACGACAGGCAGAGGAATGGTAATGTTGGTGCCCAAGTCTTCCATCATCATCTTTATGATGCCTGAAGTCGATGCCACCTCCGTCTCCACCTCAAATATTTCGCCATCGCAGCTCTGCAATCTGCACACTTCCATGGCCGTCGTCATCTCTGATTCATTCATGACTACGTGAAAGAGATTCGATGACCCTTGGATGCCCTCTTTTACTGCGATGCAACTCTCTGCATTCCAATGCTTGTATACAGAAATTGCTATTAACACAAAGTAATTATTGTGGGTCACTTCTGCCGTTAACGATTTCTGCAATTAACGATTTTACTTGTGTTTTATGGAATTTCATGGATTTTGGTCTCTTATAAAATTTAAATAATAATAATAATAATTTATTTTTAAGATCATCAGACTATCGGTAATTCATCAGATTACTTGTAACTCCTTAAAAAGAAAAACAAGTTCTTAACTATTAGGTCTACTCAGATTATATTTTAATAATAATAAGACATAAGTTTTTGATTATTTTTGGTTATATATTTCCAACCATTTTTATTGATAGAAATGGTTTGAATTGTAGATTTTTGTTTTTAAATTTATACAATTTATGTGTTTCCATAATTTTTTTAAGAGCTGAATTTATTTATATATTCAAAAAATAGATTTTAAATAACAAAAAAATTGAGATTTCACCAATATTATATGACTAAAACAACAAAAAAAAAAAATCACACCAAATACTCACAAATACGGATATTTCTACCTTTGCTCTTTTAAATTGAAGACTCGCATCTATGCAGGGAGGATATTGAATTTATGGGAAACTTAAATAGTGTTATTCGAAAGGCCAGAGCATATTATTATATATGGGGGGATATTAAATTTATGGTAACTTTATATGGTGTTATTTGAAAGGCCAGAGCATATTATTGGGATGTTGAAGGTGATTAAATTGTAGAAAATCATTCTAATAACAAATTCAAAAGATAACAATATCTGTCCAAAATTATAAGTTGAGGAATTGAATTTTCCTTTTTCTTAGAGGGTCATTTCAATAACAAATTCAAAAGATAACAATATCTGTCCAAAATTATAAGTTGAGGAGTTATTCTCTTTTTTAGAGGGTGAAGAAAAGATAAGGGTACAATAAGAACAATCTATGTTTTTTAAAAGTTAAATGTTTTTAAAAAATAGATTGTTGTGTCCAAAATTATAAGTTGAGGAATTGAATTTTCCTCTTTCTTAGAGGGTCATTCCAATAACAAATTCAAAAGATAACAATATCTGTCCAAAATTATAAGTTGAGGAGTTATTCTCTTTTTTAGAGGGTGAAGAAAAGATAAGGGTACAATAAGAACAATCTATGTTTTTTAAAAGTTAAATGTTTTTAAAAAATAGATTGTTGTGTCCAAAATTATAAGTTGAGGAATTGAATTTTCCTCTTTCTTAGAGGGTCATTCCAATAACAAATTCAAAAGATAACAATATCTGTCCACAATTATAAGTTGAGGAGTTATTCTCTTCTTTTTTTTAGAGGGTGAAGAAAAGATAAGGGTACAATAAGAACAATCTATGTTTTTTAAAAATTAAATGTTTTTAAAAAATAGATTGTTCTGAGGAAGTTAAATTGTTGTAAGTTTTCAATTTACATTGTGGCATTTATCTCATGTATGAAATAATGTTTTTTTAGTAAGACACAAAAAAAAACATGTATGTAAGTTATTTTTTTTTAAGTAAAAGATAAAAATCATGTATGAATGAATGTTTTTTTGTAAAAGTAAAAAATAGTGCATGAAGTTATGTTTCTAGTAAAAACTAAAACTCATGGATGAAGGAATGTTTTCTGTGAAAATCAACAATAATGCATGAAGTAATGTTTTTAGTAAAAGCCAAAAAAATTGCAAGTGGTTTCTAGCATGTGGAATTAAAAACCGTAAATGGTTTATGGTTTCTTTATATGCTTATATATTGAGTTCTTGAGTTGGAGGAAGGTAATGTTATGTTCTTTAAATTTCTCTAGAACCTAAATGTTGTTGATCACTCATGTTAAGAGGGAAGCTCTATAAATGTATTGTAACTTCTTGTTGAATAATACACTCTTGCTTTGGACTGTGGTTTTTTGAAAGGATCTTACCGAAGAAATCACTTTGTAATGATTGCATGTTTCTATGTTATTTACTTTTTGCAATTGTTTGTTTAGAGTTTTTACACATTCTTCTCTCATTGATTAGAGTAGGAAGCATATTCCACACATTTTCTTTGTTTCATTTGGTATCAGAGCTTAATCACTTTGGATTGTAGGGTGTTACGGGCAAAAAAAATTCAACTAATCTTGGTTTGAGTGGGAACTTGTGCAAAAGAAAATCTTATTGCAAGAAGATGGTGAGCACGTCAAGGCTAGAATGCATAAGTTTAATGACACTAACTTTGAGTTGTGGAATCTCAAGATGGAGCATTGCTCATAGATTGAGATCTATGAGTTGTAGTATTTGAAATCAAACGTTTTGTTATGAAAGATAAATATTGGGTGGTGTTGGAGAGAATGGCAAGAAGCCTAATCAAGCTTTATTTGGATATCAAATGTTTCTTAATAACCCACCATGGCAAGTCTCTAGAAAAAGTTGGACTTGTACCATAATAAATTTTTAGTTAATACAAAATTTCTATGGAAAAAGTCACATGTCTTGAGAATGGGTGATGTTGATTCTGCATAGGAGAATCTGAATGCATTTAATACCATTGTGACCCGGTTGAACTCAAATGAAGTGAAGATGGATGAAGAGGGTCATTGCATGACCCTTCTGTGTTATTTGTCAAATTCATGGGACAACTTGGTAATGGCCATTAGAAGAACTATAAAGAAATTGGTGTTTGATGAGGTTGTGGCTACTTTATACTTAGAAGAGATGAAGTGGAAGGATTTTGAATCAACCAAGGAGGCCTTGGTTGTTCATGGAATATTGAAAGAAAAAAGGAAAGAAGAGGGAGAAGGGTAGATCCAAATCCTACAGGAGATCTAAGTCTTCTAGAAAGTCCAAGACAATCTGTTGGAACTATGACAATCATAAGGATTCTAGTTTTTAGCATATGATTAGCTATGTTGTTTGTGCACTTAGGGGATTATTATTGAAATTATTGTTTATGTAGAATTATCGGTTTCTTGTTCTCATAGATAAGTTGATATCTTATCTCCACTATAATTATTATAGTAATTAGTTTCTAGTTTTTTAGGATTTTGTTTAGCATTTATCTCCTAGTTTTTTGAAGTAGTTCTCTTGAAGTCAAGCTATATAAATGTGTACGTTGTTTAATGAAAAGTGGTTAGAGATTTGATTTTTCACTTCTTGTATAGAAATCTTCTCATGAGTGGTATTTTATATGTTATTGGTATCAGAGCCACTCCCTCATCCATTATGGGTTTCGTTATATGCAGGCTCTTCTTGGGAGACTTTTGTTGAATCGATTTTCCTACTTGGTTTTTACTACAATTTTTGTAGATTATTTACATCAAAGGATTTGGATTTCATTTTATAGATTCATTTTGTATCTTTGGATTGATTTTCATATTGGAAAGAATGAATTGAAGTCCATATATCATATGGCATTCTCCTTTTAGTCTAACTGACTTCAAATTTGGTAGGTTTTCAGTGGATTTTTACTTCATTTTCAATAGGTTATTATGAACATTGTAAATCATTGCTAAGTAAGTCAGGTTGGCCAAAAGGTTTGGAATAAATCTTTAAAGGATTTATTTGCTAGTCTAAGCTTCATATTTTTAGCAATTTAGCTTCCATTTTCATTATTTGGTAGGCTTGAGGCTTGAATTACAATTTTGAGGACTCGGGAATTGTCAAATTCGTCATCTCATTCCTCTTGGTTCGTGATCTATTCATGGTATCTATGTAGTGTGGAAAAATCCTTAGCATTTAGATTTCACCTTACATTGTGCTTCTCTATTGCATAGATAATCCCTATCATAGTGCACAGATTTTGATTGTGACCTTTAGAGCCCTGGATACCTACACACAAGCTCTCCATTTTTGTGGGTGTTCTTACGAACAAGATGGAGAGATACTATTCATGCTAGATCTAGATCAATTGTGTGGTTGTTATCCATTTTCATATTAATTTGATTATTCCCGTATGCGTTGGCACTTATCTCAAGTACATTACACCCATGTGACCTCTCTATGGATCTACAATCATATATGAGCACACCCTCCACAACTTCTTACAGACTTAGATCGTGGCCTTCATAATCAGAACACAACCTCCTTGTAGCTTGGTGTTTGGACTAAGACAAGGGCCAACTTACCAACACCTCCTAGGTGTTTACCTATGCCACATTCATTTTCATTACACGTAGGGTTCAATGCCTAAAATAAGTTTTGATAGTGTGTGGTTGGATTCATTAATTTATCATTCTATTAATATATGTCAACACTTATTCTCTTTAATAGCCAAAGATTTTTATAAGGAAATCTTTTGAATCCCATCTCTTTGATTTCTTCATTTTTTAGAGCTCATAAAAATCTTAGTGTCTGGAGAGATAAAACACATATTAGAATTTTGGCCTAATAAAATTTCTTATAGAGTGATTATAACTTTGGAGGGAAGATTGTTCTTGTAATTTTTAAAAATCAAGCCTCTAAGTTATAATGATTACAATTTTTTTTCTTTGTGTTAGGAACTACACCCCACCATTAATAACACCATTAATAATGACATTAATGACACAACATCCAATAAATCAACAAAACAACATTAACACATTATCAATCATTCACGACGTAAAGCTGACACATTATTTCCATGATTAACGATACTGATTTTGACACAATAACACAAATAAATGGAATCCATAATCATTGCATTCAAATATATAAATAAGGATGCATAAATAGAGTGAACAAAGCACTCAACTCATCTCATAAGGGTGATCATCATCCTTCGTTACAAAAAAAAAATCATCACACAAGAAGTAAATAATTGACAACCATTCATTACATTGAAGTTTTAAGGCATGCAAGAAGTGAAATCTAAACATTATACGAAACATCAATCAATGCCTTAGCTTTTCATGCGCACAAGAAATAAACTAAGTTTAAAACCATCACTCAAGGATAAACTAAATAAACAAAATAAATATATAAAACCATCATCTATTACATATAATTTAGTGTACGCAAGAGTCAAATCAACAAGTCCTAAATCCATTATGGAATTGTGTGCGAACATTCAAATCAACAGGTCCTTGTTTACATTAACTATTCAACTCGCATGAGATCTCTAGCCACATAATTAAACCTGTGCATCCTTAATCAGTGTGCGTAGTCAATTTATTAACTACATCACTCATAGACGTTGCAAGTCATGGTGCTAGGGAAACTATCCATAATTCGTGGCGAAAAACCTTAATTGTTATTCTGAACATGTACAAATTCAACAACTTATCAATAACATAAAATTCATGCTAAATCGTATAAAGGGACCAACTGTGATATGATAATGGTGGTTTTATTTCTACTAACTCCTTGGTCACCTTATTCATTTAATAAATAAAACTATATATTTAAGAGAGTGTTTATTCTACTAAACCTTATCACCTAGCTTGTTTAAAATAATAAAGGTAAACTTGTTGGGTTAGGTTGAGACACTTAGACCTTGGATAAGCTTGGTTTCCTACCTTGAGGACTTGTTGAACCCTTTTAAAAAAAATCAAGAGGACATTGTTAAACTTTATATAATTATAATATATAAAAAGGCGTTTCAATATAAAAATATCAATACAAGCTACCTTTCACTAGCTAAAATAAAGATAGTATGTAATATCAAGAATATTTCATAGACTATCAAATCTATGATGTACCATCGTGTGTGAATATAAAACAAGGACAAGGGTGGACCTAAGAGTCAAGCAAACTGGAAAATTGGGTTTCCATGGCAAAATAAAATAGGAACACTAGATTTTTTTTTTTTTAAGGGCATTAATAAAACACATGGAACTTTTAATAATAAAACTACTGCCCAATTCCTTATAAGAAGAAGAGGAAGAAGTAATTTTAACATCCATGAGGCTAACAATAGCCTATGGGATTGACCACCTCACACATTGATTTCAGCAACTCAACCCTTTTCCTGTTCAACTTGATGATGAGTTCCCCTAATTTCTCCACTGTCCCCTCGCTGAATAAGTCATTCCAAGAGCTAGTTGTCAAGATATTTATATAGTTATCCCTATTGTCTTTGAAAGCTTCACACTCTAAAATGAAATGTTTTTTTGTTTCCACTTTTTCGGAGGTGAAGAAAATGCACATCCTTTCTTCCCAAGCTTCTTTTGGTCTTTTCCAACACCCAATCTCACAACGGAGTTGATGGGAATTGGTTCTTAATTGGGCTATAAGCATTTTGGCTCTCCAAGATATATTGGCCCCGATGTATGATTTTTGATGATGATTGTATGTGGGGTTAACCTCTTCAATATAATACTATTTCTTTCTCCCGAGCCCTTTATCCCAAGTTTGCTTGTGGAACCTATCAATAACAAAAGCCTTTATCTCTTTACTGTTCGTAGGGCACTTGTTCAAGTGGATGTCCCATTTACTAATCCATTTAATATTTTGTCTCATCCAAGTCTTCTTCATTTTGCACAATATGTCATTGAAGACGACCTTAGGCCACCGAGTGTCTTCCATTTGCTCAATTATTTTTAGATATCTTATGTAATGCACCATAAAAACTGCTTCAATAGGAGTAGCCCACATTTCACTCAGCATGATATCATAAGGGACTGAACTTTTAATTTTAAACTTGTTTGTGATCAAGCATTTTTTAATCTTCTCAATTTGTTTCCACTGTAAGTCAGATGTGTTGCTGGCCCACACTTCACAACCATATAGAACCACCAGGATCACTAAAAGCCCAAAGAGAGTTTGCATAGTTTTCCAATCCCATAGCTCTGCTTCTCTGCATCTATTTTGAAAATCATAGAATGCTTTCCAACCTCCCAAAGTTCTTTTCTTTTTCCAGCCTTCCCAACTTAATTTTTTGTTGAAGTCAATTATGAGGTATTTGTAATCTGCCACTTCTTCAAGGGTGTTTCCTTCAAAGTAGAACTTATGTTGCTTATGTTTTCTTTTGCTAGAAAAAATTACCACTTTCGTCTTGCTAGTATTGAATTGCATTCTCAGTGTACTACAAAAGAGTTCAAGGGAAATTAAGTGTTCTTGCAACCCAAGAGAGGATTTAGCAATCAAAATAAGGTCATATGCATACAAAATAAGCCTTATCACAAAATCACCCAAAAGAGCACCATCACCCTCCTGTGAGTTTAACCACTCTTCAAGTTTGTCAATATATAAGCCAAAGAGGGCAGGGGACAAAGGGCACCCTTGTTTGACCCCAATATCACTCCTAAAACTTTTGGAGATACCAGCTAACATTCTGATTTTGACTTTAACCTCCTAATATAGCCTATGGATGGTTGCTCTAAGATGTATAGGAACCCCAAGTTCTTCCATTCTATGCCAAAGCTTATCTCTAGGGACCATGTCAAAAGCTTTTTTGAAATTGACAAAGAAACAAAATGCTTCCTCTTTTTTCTCCAACACTTTTTCAATGATGTGCCTTAGAGTTATACCGTGATCAATCATTGAGTGTTTAGGTCTAAAACCTGCTTTGCCTTTAGCACGCTTATCCCCTTCTTCCGCCCACTTGTTGATTCTATTTTCTAGGATACTTCCAAATAACTTCCCAAACAAGGGGTTTATCATTATGGTCCTATAGTTGGAGGGATTGTTGACATCCCCACTCTTGAAAAGTGGTATTGCTAGGCTCATTGTCCAATCTTCAGGAAATCCCTGCTGAATGATGTTATTGAAAATTTTCATAATGTGAGGTGCAAGAGTTTTTAAACCCCTCTTTAGATATTCTGCTTGAAGTTCAACTAAATCTTTTGCTTTTCCAACACCCAACTTTTTGATACCCACCTCAATTTCTTGCATGATGAAGAGCTTAGTAGTAGTGTTGACCAAGGGGGGGGGATCCACCTTAGGATCTTTCTCATAAAGATGCTTTGCATACTCAAACCATTGATAGGCTGTGATATTATTTTCAGTTTGTTTCTTTCTTGTTTGAAGCTCCTTCCAAAATAACTTGGGGTTATTTTTCCCCAAGAATATTAGTTCCTCCCTCCTTGAAATCATGAAATCAACTTTCTTCTTTCTTACAATTTGCTTGTAATATTTTAGGCTTATTTCTCTATGGCTTGACTCTTTCAAAGTTTTCCTTACTGTTTTACATTCCTCATCAAACCAAGCATTGACCAGAAAGCAATTTGTTTCGGATTTCCTGTTTTTTTCTCTTTTTCATTCTGTAAGTGCGCTTTGGATTAAATTTGTTAACTCATGGCTATGAAGGCCCTGGGTGGAATTTTCTCCTTGTTAAACAACCTCTTTAGTGCTATATTGAAGGTGTTACAGTTTTTTTTAGTCAACATAATTCTACCATTTGAAGGAGGTTGCCTGATGTGTTGATTTTTTGTCCCATGTTGTTGTTGTTCAACCCAAGTTAGACTTAAATAGATCATAGGGAGTTTATCTCTGAGCAGATATGTGAGGGCTACTTGCATTCGCAAGAAGATGATTACAATGAGGCTCTAAAGACCTTTTTACAATAAACAGGAATGCCAAAAACCCAAGACATCCAAAAACCTAACCCTAGGAGATGAAGCCCCAAAAGTCATGTGGGCCTCATTTGGGTAAGTGAGTACATCAACTTTCCGGGGTCGTAACTTTTGCATGTGATCTCTGTTTTAGGTGTATGATAGCTCATTGGAAAGGTATCGTCGAGGAGATTCATTTTGGGGGCTCAATCATACCTTTGGATATCATTGAGAACATCGATCTCAAAAAACCTTCATTTAGGCCCTCAAAGTGGCCTCGGAAGTTAAAACCTGTTGAAAATAGTAAATTGCCAAAATTGTTAGAAAACTATTTTGAGCCAGTGGGAAAAGGTGGGTGGCCACCGATATCCACCTAGATCAATGCTACCTCCTTAGAAAGCAATGGTCTCCATTGTGTTGAGTTCCCGAGGGAGAGGGAAAAACATTTGCTAGATCAACACCTTGGTGAGTTGCTTGTATTGTTGGCAACGTCTCGTTGCTTAGTTTGTGGAAGTTTGTCATGAACCTGTTGAAGTTGAGGTTGTTCAAAAAGTCGAGCTACATGGGAGGAAGGTGTGTAGAAGAAATCTTTGCACATTTTTGCAACTTTGTCGACCTTCTTCTGTTGGATAGAAGATGCAAGGGGCGAGGATGTAGTGGTTGCAGTGTCCTTCTATTCCCCTTTTGAATAGATTGTGAAGAAAATGAATTTTGCAGTATGAGATACTACCTTGCGACACTTTTTAGGTGGAACAATAGTTGGAACTACCTCTGGTATTATGTAGAGATGACCCCCCAAAGTAATAATGACACTACGGGGTCGAGACTCATAAAGAGCATGGAACTTCCACATATATGGCTAGCCCAAGAGAACATCGCAGACATCCAGTGGGGAAACATCACATAATACATCATCCTTGAAGGGCTGGATGTAGTATGACAATCGACATTGCTAGCTGACACAGAGATCTCGTCCTTGGTGAAGCCACTCGATGTTGTATGGTTGCGGGTGTGGTGTTGTCGACAATCCCAACTGTTTGACAACCTCTGCTGAGATGAGGTTCTTTTGGCTTCCACTATCAACAATAAAATGCAGCGAGGTCCCCTTCACCCACATCTGTGAATGAAAAAGGTGCTCCCCCTCTTCAAGATCTGTTGGTTCTTCTAGTTGAATTGTTGCAGTCGCGACAATAGCAGTGGGGTCTATGTCAATGATCTGTCCTTTACCAATATTTTCAAACTCAGATTCTGAATCAGGGTTCATCTCTTTGCCTTTGATCTCGGCCACCAATGATTGTTTTGAGCGACATTCATTGGTGTTGTTCCAGGGGCTTTTGTGGAAATCACACCATTTTCCAATGTCCTTCTTTATCTTCCCGTGACCCTTCTTTTCCTGTGTCTTGGACTGGTTTTTGGGAGACTGTTTGCTAGGGTCGTCTTTGTCATACTTTGGTTGTTGTGGATTTGCAAACCCGAATTACCGTTTGTTCTGGTGCTTAAATTTATGCTCAATTTTAACAGCGTATCGATAAGCAGCACCGAGTGATGAGATGTCCAGAAAATCCATTTCAGTCTGGATGTATTTGTGTAGAGCCCCATGGTATTTCAAAACCAAATGTCGCTCAGAGTCTTTGATACCCAGCTTGGTGCGCAAGGTATGGAAAGTATTGGTGAACTCTGGAACTGCTTGGCCCCTCTCTAGCTGCAGTGTGGTCCATCTCATGTACTGGTCCTCATAGTTGCCAACAGGGTAATACTGTTCATTTACCACATCCACAAAAAAATCCCAAGTGGGATCGGCCCCATATATTCCAGACTCCTTTGTGGAACTTTGCTCCCAGTAAGTTTCCCACCAATGTTTGACATGAGGGAGAGATTTAAGGAGTGAGAAGGTGATCTTTTCTTTATTGGAAAAATTGTGAACAGAGCAATAACCTTCTAGCAGAGTTAACCATTTTTCTAGGGCTTTTGCATCTATCTTTCCTTCAAATACAGGAATATCAAAATTAACTTGTACCTTGAAAGGTGAGGTGCCTCCAAAGTGGTCTCTTGATGAAGATGCGTCTGATGCTATCAGCAGGCGTTGAAGGATGTGGGAAAAATTCTCCATCATTTCGTCCCTCTATTGCGTGAGAGCTTGCTCAAGCAACAGACTGATAGGATCATCTACTCCGTCATTTTTCTTTTCTTCCGCCATTGAGGGTTTCTTGGGTGTGCGAGAGCGATTGTCTTCAAGAGAGACAAGCTCGAGACCCAACTTGCTATACTCAGACCTCGTTGGGGACATGCACTGAAAAAAAATGATCAAGAACAGCCTACTCTGATACCACTGATCCGGATTATTTTTGGCACGAAATGAGAGTGGAGATATAATAAAGAAATGCACAAAGATATCGTGTATATCCAATAATATAACATAAATATATCATAGATGCAACCATAAACACAGAGATACAGCAATACATGATTTCTATTAATGAAAGAAATGTACAAAGACTGTAAAAATACAGAGTGAAAGACTCGCTAGAATGGTGGCAACTTATCTCTGAGAACATATGTGATGGCTACTCGCATTCGCAAGAAGATGATTACAATGAGGCTCTGAAGACCTTTTTACAATAAAAAGGAATGCCAAAAACCCTAGACATCCAAAAACCTAACCCTAGGAGATGAAGCGCCAAAAGTCATGTGGGCCCCGTTTGGGTAAGTGAGTACATCAACTTCCCGGGGTCATTACTTTTGCATGCAATCTCGGTTTTAGGCGTATGATAGCTCATTGGAAACGTATTGTCGAGAAGATTCATTTTGGAGGCTCAATTATTCCATCGACTATCACTGAGAACCTCGATCTCAAAAAACCTTCATTTAGGCCCTCAAAATGGCCACGAAAGTTAAAACCTACTAAAAATAGTAAATTGTCAAAATTGCTAGAAAATTGTTTTGAGCCAGTCGAAAAAGGTGGGTGGCCACCGATATCCATCTGGATCATCACCAATGAAAACTTCCTCCATTTTCTCACACAAGCCATGTGAGAAAATTGCATAGTCTACTACACTTGCTCCATTATAGGTATTGTAGGTGAAATTGCCAGAATTCGCCCATCTAGCCACCCCATTACAAATGACTAAGTCAAATGCTCCACATAAAGTAAGCAGTTGTTCGCCAAAAAAGTTGGAACTCTTGTTGTCCTCTGAAACTCTTGTCCATTGATGATTTCTCTCTTCTGTAAGCCAAATGGGGTTGCAGTCTTCCTTACAACGAAGAATACTAGCTTGTTCACATGTTGTCCTAGCATTGAAGTCACCCACTATAATGACTTTGCTTAGTTGAGAGTACGTTGCAATATCATTTTTTAAGGCTGCAAAGGGGTCTTTGTGATCAAGCCCCCTACTTTTGTAAGTTTTTGAAACTTGTGGAGAAAAATAACATACTGCAATCCTGATGATGATACCATTTTCTGATATTTTAAACCAAATCTATTGTTTATTTAAGTCTTCTCTTTCTAACTGAATGAAACGACCTTTCTTTTTCTTCACTAAGACCATGATACCCCCATGCCCTTTACCATTCTTAGTTTCTTTGTTCCACAGTGCCATCTTCACATACTCTTCAAACATAGGTGTCTTGCACCCTTCATGCTCATGTGTTTCCAATAAACATATTATGTCCCTATTTTCCGTGATGGGTCCTAGCCCAAGTCCCCGCCTCCAAGGATAACCTCTGTAATTCCAACAAACTAGACTTAAGGAAACCTGGGAATAGTTTGATTGCTATTTGTTTTGGTCTATAAGACTCAAAGTTGAGTCTTCACCCCTATTTGTCCCAACTGGCCTTGTTGCATATTTTCCTACTAGTGAAATTGTTGTCTCTTCTTGGCTACCAACTTGTTGTCCTGTTTTAGAATGAGAACCGAAAAAGGCAATAATAGCTTTTCCTTTGAACAACCATGCCCTTTTTCCCTCATCCCTTGTTTCCCTAACCTTTAACAACTCTTCATTTCTTTCCTCTTGTTGTCTAATAGTTAAATCTTCATCTAGAAGGTTAGGCTCTGACTTCGAGGCTGAAGGGAATCCAAGAGGCTGACCAGTACACGTTGGAAAACAATTAATAGCTTTCTGAGTAACGTTGAGCGTGAATCCCTTATAGTCGGAGTGAAATCCGCGTGTCAGTTTGAAGACTGTGCCTAAATCTCAGTGCGATTATCAAAGTCTCAGTGAGTAAAAATGTGTGTAAGTTGAGGACTACGCTTAATAATCTAATCGCACAAGGGTTAAGTCTATGAGGGTAAAACCGAAGGTGAGTGGAAGGACTATGCATCAAGGTTTCAATGGGCCCACTGCCTAAGATAAAAAAATTCCCAAAATGTGTATTCCATAAAATTTATAATTACTGATTTAGTTTAAATTTTTTTTTATTTCTTAAATTATTGAAAAAAGAAACTTCAACGAGGATAATTTTTTCGCGCTTTCAACATATATTAAGATAGGATTAAGCAATGGAATAAATTCATAGGACAACGTTGTTGGAGGGACTGAGGCATCAAACCTAGGTAGGTTAATTGTTTGTTCTTTTCACTGAAACCCATAAATGTTTGTTGTTGTATTTTAATTTGTTGTAGGAAGGGAATTAATTTCTGGAGTTAGTGACCAAGTTGTTTTGGGAAAGTCACTCCTCGATTGTCTCAACCAACTCCACGAGATAAGAGACCGTTCTTGAGCTTAATGAGTGGTTCATGTGCCAAAGCTATGGCAAGGAATTCCCAACACGGTAAATGAAGGGGTTAGAAGCAAATAACACACAGTAACAAACAAACAGAAATTGTATTACTCAATCTGATCAACACGATTACATTTGTCTCGTATTGATAGAGGCTTTTGAAGAATCTAGAGCATCGAGTGAGTTCTCAGAGGGAAATATCTAGAACCTTCGGTGGATGTTGGTGGAGCTCTCTCGAAGTTTGGTGGTTGTTGGTAGGTAGAAATTAATACCTCCAACACTCCCCACTAATTTCTACTACTAATTACATCTTACATCAATATTTATAATAGCCAATGCTTCTATCAAATACTAAAATTGGTCTTGTGCTAAAGCCTTTGTAAATATCTCTGTAATTTTCCCCTTTGATCTACAATGTCTCCTCCTCAACGAATATATGTCTTAATCTTTATCTAAATCTTTATATGGTTAGGGCTTTATCTGAGTCATGTCATCATTTGCAGTTTCTATCTTCACATGGTTGGGCTTCCTTCAATTTGCTACTTTATTACACAACATACGTTCACTTGAGTTTCATTCTCAAACTATTTTTGCTTCTTCTTTGTACCTGCATTGATTAATGCTCGAACTTTTTCATTTTCCTTTTGCACCTGCAAACAACTGATCATTGATGTCCATATAAAAAAAGATCCATCTACCGAGATACATGGGTACCATCCATTGTAGTCGTCAGTTCTCTAGATATCCTTTTCACATACATGGTTCATCAATACATTAGACTCCTTTAGTCATAACTTGGTCCTAATCAACTCACACTCTGAGATTACTTAATCTCACATTCCTCCCCTTTAATCGAAGATCTAACTTCTCTTATCACCATCAAACTTAGATACGAGTACACCTACCAACCTCGTACCTACCTAGTACCCAACACCCTAGAGGTTTTTGGTCCAAAGTTGTAAAGCTTAACCATAGGCAATGAAAGCTATATTCCCCAGGTGTTTAGTAATCCCTGTTGAGTCAGGCCTACATGGATTAGAGTGATACCAAATGAAGAGGGCATGCAGATTTTTACCTTGGGAGAGCCTTCATCTTCGTGCATCCTTGCAGCATCGAAGCATATGCATTTATGGATAGTATTGAAAATACTAAGCGCCTCCTTTAATCGCCCTTCCTTGCAGAGTACATTAATGCCTTAGATAGAGCTAGACTTCTCGACGGTGATGAGAAATGGTCCTTCGCAAGCTCAGAAAATCAGATTTCGCATTCACTTTTGCCAAATGCCTGTGTGTTCCCTCTGGTATTCTCCCATGCTGCTGAACTGGTATATTCAATCGCAGTTCACAAAACACCTAATGGTTTGAGTGCCATGTTTTCCAAGTCGCATGCTCCCCTCAATTCGCATGACCATTCGCCCTCACTTGCCATTAATACTATCTATTTGAAGAGATCTGTTTTTTGCTTGTGATCTTCGATTGGATATGGGTTTACCACACAACAACTAGCAGTGTTATAGCCCGTGAAATGGCACAGGTCGACGATGAGGAGAGTAAGTGAACTCGTGGCTGGCGAACTCGTTGAGTGGAGGTTGAACCTTCTTGTTGCTTCCGCCCTCAAACTTCTTAATGCTCTGAACCTGTCTGCCCGCTCTGATCACAGCATGAACCGCCTAGGGATCACGCGCTTCACTCACCTTCACTGCTAACCTAGAAGTTGTGGCTTCCTCCGCTCTCAAAATCTCTGCGCAGTCTCAGCAGCACTCATTTCTGGCTCACGGCCCTCCTTGTAAGTTGTTGCTACAACTTCTGCTCCAACAATAAGACTACGCTGCTCCACTCATATTTGTACTGTTGGGCGACTCCTGTCAATATCTTGGGCCCTCCCGTGAGGGAGTGAGGCCCAGATCCAAGCTCTGATACCAAATGAAGGGGTCAAAAGCAAATAACACACAGTAACAAACAAACAGAAATTGTATTACTCAATCTGATCAACACGATTATATTTGCCTCGTATTTATAGAGGCTTTTGAAGAATCTAGAACATCAAGTGAGTTGTTGGAGGGAAATATCTAGAAGCGTCGGTGGATGTCAGTGAAGCTCTCTCGAAGTTTGGTAGCTGTTGGTAAGTAGAAATTAATACCTCCAACAGTAGGATCGTGCGCACCACCACCCGTCTGCTAGTCTCTCCTCTTCGGTATTGACTGTAACGCGTGTTAAATCATACATGTTGGTACGGGTGTTGTTGGTTCTCGATAAGAACTGGACTCTCGACCACGAGCAGGCTCTTTATCTGGCTAATCTGGATATCGCCAATTTGCCTCTGGCTCTGTATATGTGACGGACTCAATGGCTGCTGGATCGACAGAAACAACTGGGTCTACTGCTTAATATACAGAAACCACTGCCTCTGTATCTGGCTTCGCCTTTGTCCCTCCCTGGTTCTAGGATTGGATATGAAATTGGTGCTTCTCGATCAACTCAGTCAAATGGTTCTTAATAGTGTCTATGCAACTGGAGGATCTGGATCTGGAACTCAATGCAATGGTCCGTACGGAAGTCACTACTGATCTTTATGTGTCTCTTATGATGGTGCTTAAACTACTGTCATTGGTGTAGTTGATGGATCGACTGAGTCACTTTATTACTCAACAGAATCTACGGAATAAACAACATAATTGAAATCTACTGCTGCTTATGATGCGTGCTTTGATGCTTCTATTTTAGCTACTGGTACTGGTACCTTAGCTACCTCATCACTTTCTTAATACAGACGCCAGTCTGGGTGTCTGGGATCCCTTTCGTGGTATGAAGGGTACACTTCCGCCACCTCCAAAGCCTAAAATTTTAACAATATTTGATTCAAACAATGTGGGTGACGGTGGGAGCGTATATGCACATTCCAGCCACTGTAACAGAAGAACAAGCGTCCTCGTTGATGTGTGCGATGGGTGGATGCTCCGTTTAAGGGAGTTCAACATTCGTTAGAAGAAATTCCCTTTGTTGCCAAGGTTGGGAACCAGGTTTACGCCTCCACATGAGCGGGACAAAGCTACATATGGAAGCGAAGCGAGAAGTAACAAAGGAACCGTCATGCACGGTGGTTCATCCCTTTACGTAGTAGCTATCAACCTAATTTGACTAACCGAATTGTTATGAGTAAATGTTCCTTTACCCAAGAACCATCAATCTAAAAGCTAAACCGATCTGGCCGGTACACTTAATTATTCTTTGGTTCAGGCACGATTCATGTAGAGCATAAGTCTCTCCGGTTATTCAGAGTAGGAGATGTGGTTCAGGTGCACAATACTATAACTCAAGGTCAAATGAATCCCACGCAGAAGACTTTATTAAAGAGATTTAAAGTAGATCTAAGGCAGGAAATGGTTTCGCACAACCGAGGGTTGCCAAGAAAAACAAAACAAATCAAGGCCAAGGAAGAAGCACAAGGCGGGGAGGACCTCTCTTGGAGAACTAATGTCATGCTTAAATAAAACTCGGCAACACATTAACCTTGAATAAAATTTCAGAATTGTGTATGCAATAAAATTAACTACAATTAAATTGAATCTAAATGAGCGCATCTTAGTTTAGGATTACCGTAACCGGAGGCGAAAAGTCTGAAGCCGATATTTTGTGCTTGTGCTCCCTCTTGTCTCTCGATTTCTAATCATGAAGATCTCACCGATACCTCCCAGCCATCGCTAGGGGTACTCTTCTTCCCCCCGAGCCCCCCGAGCCACAAAGGGGCCACACACTTAAGACCAGAGAAGAATATAGCTCTCAGCTCACCTCACAAGATCGAGCTACCACTCCTTCTCGAGCTGAGAATCTCAATTCCCACAAGAAAAATTAGTCAAGAAAATTTTCGACAGCGTAACCTTATGCATGTTGGTCGTCATCCATACTCCTCATTCGCCATCCTTTTTATAGAGTTTTCTTAGTGATTAGTTTCCCAAACTTTCATTAGATTATTTTTATTAAATTTAATTAGGATAAACTTTCCCCACACACAAGTCACCTGTTCCCTTAGTTGCACCAGAAATTAATTAATTAATTAATTCAATTTTGCATATTTCCCTCACCCACCTAAAAGTGTTCCTAAAAACGTTCATCGGTGTCCCTTTATTCCCTTACATTTCTTAAATGACCGACGTCTTACTTAAAGCCTAGTTGAGTTCACAATTAGAAAGTTTCAAAGGCTAGATTCCCTACTAAGTTAGACATTCCCCTTTTTCTTTAAGTTTCCCCTTTTCTTTAAGTTCTCATTTTTATATAAGTTCAGAATTAGCAAGTTTAGACATAAACAACAATTTACCCTCTTAATAATTCAATCCTTCATTAAAATTTCACTTTAATTATTAATGTTTGAATTTTCTTTACTCCCTTTTTGTTACATGTCCATTTAGGTTTTTTTTTTGTTTTTTTTTTGTTCAATGTTCTACTTAGACCTAGGTTTTAAATTCACTATGTTTGGCAATAGTTTTTAAGGGAAAAAAATTTAGTTATTAAACTTTACTCATACCATCATTCATTTTAAGGCCGACCAGGTCCTAAGGAGGAATATTTTTCTAGGTACTAGGTTTATTAACTTGCTAGAGTTAAAATCGTGATGTGCCCTTCAAGACGCACTACGTGCTCCAAGGGTGCCGCTCGATTGCATTCATGTTTTATTTTGCGCGACATTCCCTTCAAGACACACTACGTGCTCTAAGGGTTTCACTCGCCTTTTGACTAATTTTTGTAGACATCAAACCCTTGGAGTCAATACTCTGTCAGGTGACCTTGTGGGAGACTAAGGGCCTCTAAGGAATAAGAACCATGCTTTATTGTGCGCCCCTTAGAATCATCGTGATCGACTGTCACAATCTGCCCTCACGACATCGTGGATCTCTCGAACTAGGTAATTGTTAACCTACAGTTCGATCCATAGTGGGAGTGCTAGTAGGTTGTGGCAAGGTTGTTTCCACACCTCTCCCTCATTATCTTTGGTTGTCATACGTGACCCCTTTACTCCTAATGTGAGTTTGGTTAGTAAGCTATCATCAACCTACATCCATCAACGAAACGTGTAATCGATAACAATCAACATCATAACATCTAGTCATATGTCACATATGTAATATCAAAACATTCAAACCATAATCGTTAGCTCCCTGACTCGATCCAGATTCCAAAGAGATCCATCGATGCCATCAGCATCCTCAAACATCTAGAATCATGCACACTCAGGAAAACCAGTCAATAGCACCTATCGATATAAATATCATAAAATAGTGTATCATCAAATCCACAAACATCATCATGCTCCATAATTGAATCAGTCAATCATATAGTGAATTGGATCACCTACACAGAAGTGTCCACAAGAATAAGTCGCATCGGGTGTGCTCAAGAGTGAGATGTTACATAAGCATTATTGTAGCTTCTTGTTTTTTCCTTATCCAAGACAATGACCACACAATCCATGGAAATAATGACACTTGTTGAAAAGGTGGTAGAACTTTCCAACATTATTACCTCATTAGTAGATAAGGTTAACAATATTTCCATCAACAAGACATATCTTTGTTCTGCAAAATGAGAGGTGTCAATTTATGATGGATATCATTTTCCAAAGTTTCTCGATAGTTGGATTCTTGATATGGAAACTTGGTTTGATTATAATTTGATCCCTAACAATGAGAAGTTTATCTTCATTAAGTTGAATCTCATAGGCCTTCCCAAGCTTTCCATTGCAGAACATGCAATGAATCAAAATCTAATCACTACTTGGACTAGGCTTATGGAAGCCCTTATTCTCACCTTTTATCCTTCTAGTTACAAATAGGATATGAACATCAAGTGGATTCACCTACATCAAGGATTCAACACTCCCATACAATAGTATATCCACTAGTTCAACAAGTTGTGAATTCGTCTCAACATTATTGATCCAACTGACAAACTTGTCCTCAAATTTAAAAGTAGATTAATATAGGAACATTTGAATCATGAGTTCAAGTATGTGGAGATCACTGACATTAATTATGCATACAAATGAGCACAATTAGATGGAGAGAAGTTTTAGATCTATGAAAAATTCAACAATGTTCCTCATCCTCTAGTGTTTCTATATCTAGACCTACAAAACTTGCACTTTCTATTAATATAGGGTCATCATATTCTTCATAGTCTTCTTCTTCTTATTTTCCTTATTATACTATGTTTTGTCAGTATTGTAAGAAAAAAGGAGATGATAAGTATAAATGTTTCATATTGAAGAAGAAAACTTTTCTTATATAGTCTCCTAGTCAAGAAGATGGTGATTCTCCCATTGAGGTCTCCGCTGAGGAAACAACTTATGAAGAGTTAAGGGGACTCAATAAAGTCACTTTTTTGCAACACTCCACTCCCTCAAAAGCCCAAGATATTCTAGTTCACCCCTCATGCACATCTCTCCTGTGATTTCTCCATTGTTGGCATCTATGAAAATGGATCAAAAGTGAACTTTATTTTAAATCCATTGTTGAACAATTACACTTGCCTTGGACCTTTATCCTCATCCTTATGCATTTGGATGGAAATATCACGGCTCCTATTCCCGTATCACACACACATGTATTGTCTCATTTGTTTTTGGTACTAAATTTGTGGGTAAAGTAATTTTTGACATTACTTGTATAGAACAGTGTGGTTTGTTTCTCGGTTGACCTTATCAACATGATCAAAAGGCCCAATATGATGCAGTAAACACTTACATGTTGCATAGATATATGTTCACCAAGTATCTTATATGTAGTAGACTTAAACTACCAGATCAAGTTGATCCTACAATAAATAAGAATTATTTAACTTTTATCTGGCAACCCAATCCACAACATCACTCTATTCTTTATTTGCAATTTCAGGTTCATTCAATAGTTTTAGAGGATTCTTGTAAACCTCCTCCTTCAAATTTGTTTTTTCATTAGCTTAAGTTTCCTCAAGACATCACCATAGGAGGAAAATATACACACTCCCATGTATCTTACCTGATTCAAAGTTCTCTCTTCAATTGGAAGTTCAAAATTAGTGGCCTCTTCTCATTGGTTCACAACCTAGTTTGTCATTGTTCATCACTTGAAGCTTCCCTTCAGGTTCGTAATGATTTTTATCATGATCTTATGAATCTATTAATCATCCTTGATGTCATCAACACCTTTCATGAATCAATGTTGTGCACAAAGATCTTGAAAAATCATCTTGCTAATATTATTCCAAATTCTCATCTTCCTCTTGTTGCATATCAATCTCATTGGATTTCATAGCACCATATGCAACAACATTTTCCCTCTTTCCTGAAAGAAGTGGAGGGAAATGCTTCAATTATTGGAAGTAAGGATAGGATTCTAGTTTTTAGCATATGATTGATTACATTTTCTGTGCACTTAGGGTATTATTATTGAGATTATTATTTACATAGACTTCTTGGTTTTCTATTCTCATGGAGTAGTTGAGATCTTATCTCAATTATACATATTATTGTAATTAGTTTCTATTTTTCAAGATCTTTTTGAGCATTTATCTCCTAGTTTTCTGAGGTAAATCTCTTGATGAAAAGATATATAAGTGTCTTATTAGTTTAATGAAAAGTAATCAAAGATTTGATTTCACACTTCTTGTGTAGAAATCTACTCATGTGTTGGATTTCCCACATCAAGCAAGGTCAAGCATTTCATAAGAGACTACAAGGAAGAGAAAAAGGAAGACAAGAAGAAAATGAATGAATCTAGGGATGGATCTAAAAAATCTTCTCAAGAGGATTGTGGAGATGCATTTGTTGCAGCCTTCACAACTCATGCATGTTAGAGTGTGTAGTTGATATACTTTGGAGCTTCCTTTTACGTGACTTCCCATGGAGAGTGGTTTTCAATGTACGAGAGATATGATGGTGGGAATGTATACCCCAGTGATGATTCTCATCTCATCGTTGTTGGTCATGGTGAAGTATTAATTATATTCATTGATGGAAGAGTGAAGGGGATCAATGGAGTAATGAACATTTTGGGTTTGGCATGAAGCTTACTATCAATAAGCACACATAATGATGTGGTTATGCGAGTTTTTTTCTCTAATGGAGGGTGTAATATTGTGTGAGGAGCTATGGTGTGAATTAAGGGTGTTCACATGAGAAATTTGTTTTAGCTTGATGCATGCCCAATTCAATGCAATATTTATCCAATTCTTGTCGTAAACATGCCCACAAAATATACATCTTTGCAATCAAAATTAACATCTCTTTCTTTAGAGAACAAGTTACTAGTAGAGAAAACAATGTTATGGAACCAAACAATGGGCCATATAGGTGAAATGGGAAATATAGGTTGAGGGATTGACTAATTGTACTCTTGAATTTGATTTCTACAATAATTTCATATATGTAAAATAGAACCGAGTTCAATTTTATTCTAGTTCTTATAAATCTTTTGGGTTGTTAGACATAATTTATTTTGATGTATTTGGTCATGATGAAGTTAATTCAATTTATAAATATTTGTATTATGTCTCTTTCATTGAATATTATTCTAGAAGGACTATTTTCTCATAAGTAAATTCAAACTCTTTATCCATTTTAAGGAATTTAAGGATCTTTCGGAAAATGAGACTGGTAGGAAGATTAAGGTGTTGAGGACTGATAATGGCGGTGATTTCTTTTATATAGAGTTTGATAGGTTTTTTAAGGATAATGGAATAGAGATATATAAGACAACTCCATATACCCCTCAACAAAATGGAGTTACATGACATTGACAGATAGAGCTAAGAGTATGCTTAGTGGAGACAGTTTCAACAAAAAGTTCTAGGCAGAAGGAGATTCTAATACATGGTATCTATTCAATAGGTCACCTACATTATCTCTTATAGACAAGACCCCTATGGAGGTATAGATAAGAAAAAATCACTCACTTTATGATCTTGGTTCTTCTTGGCTCTTGATCTATTCATGGTATCTATGTAGTGTGGAAAAATCCTTAGCATTTAGATTGCACCTTGCATCGTGCTTCTCTATTGCATAGATAATCCCTATCATAGTGCAAAAATTTGGATTGTGACCTTTAGAGCCCTGGATACCTACACGCAAGCTCTCCATTTTTGTGGGTATTCTTACTAACAAGGTGGAGAGATACTATTCATGCTAGATCTAAATTAGTTGTGTGGTTGTTATCCATGTTCATATTAATCTGATTATTCCCTTCTACGTTGGCACTTATCTCAACTAGATCACGCCCATGTGGCCTCTATATGGATCTACAATCATATATGAGCACACCCTCCACAACTGCTTACAGACTTATATCATAGCCTTCATAATCAGAACACAACCTTCTTGTTTCCTAGTGTTTGGATTAAGACAAGGGCCAACCTACTAACACCTCATAGGTGTTGACCTATGCCACGTTCATTTTCATTACACGTAGGGTTGAATGCCTAAAATAAGTTTTGATAGTGTGTGGTTGGATTCATTAATTTCTCATTCTATTAATATATGTCAACACTTATTCTCTTTAATAGCCAAAAGTTTTTATAAGGAAAGGTTTTGAATCCCATCTCTTTGATTTATTCATTTTTTAGAGCTCATAAAAATCTTAGTGTGTGGAGAGATAAAATACATATTAGAATTTTGGCCTAATAAAATTGCTTATAGAGTGATTGTAACTTTGGAGGGAAGATTGTTCTTGTAATTTTTAAAAATCTAGCCTCTAAGGATTATTGTAGCTTGTTCTTTTTTCCTGATCCAAGACAATGACCACACAATCCATTGGAATAATGACACTTGTCGAAAAGGTGGTATAACTTGCCAACATTATTACCTCATTAGAGGATAAGGTTAACAATATTTCCATCAATGAGCCATCTCTTTGTTGTGCAAAATGAGAGGCGTCAATTTATGATGGATCTCATTTTTCAAAGTTTCTCGATAGTTGGATTCTTGATATGGAAACTTGGCTTGATTATAATCTGATCCCTAACAATGAGAAGGTTCTCTTACTTAAGTTGAATCTCGTAGGCCCTCCCAATCTTTTCGTTGCATAACATGCAATGAATCAAAATCCAATTACCACTTGGACTAGGTTTGTGGAAGCCCTTATTCTCACCTTTTATCCTTCTAGTTACAAATAGGATACGAATATCAAGTGGATTCACCTACATCAAGGATTCAACATGCCCATACAATAGTACATTCACTAGTTTAATAAGTTGTGAATTATTCTCAGCATTATTGATCCAACTGACAAACGCCTTATGAAGAGTAAAGGGGACTCAATAAAGTCACTTTGTTGCAACACTCCACTCCCTCAAAAGCCCAAGATATTCTATTTCATCCCTCATCCACATCTCTCCTATGATTTCTCCATTGTTGGCATCTCTGACAATGGATCAAAAGTGAACTTTATTTTAAATCCATTGTTGATCAATTTTACTTTCCAATGGAACTTTGACCTCATCCTTATGCATTTGGATGGAAAGAACATGGCTCCTATTCCTGGATCACACACACATGCATTGTCTCATTTGTTTTTGGTACTAAATTTGTGGGTAAAGTAATTTTTGACATTACTTATATAGAACAATGTGGTTTGTTTCTTGGTTGACCTTATCAACATGATCAGAAGGCCCAATATGATGCAGTAAACACTTACATGTTGCATAGATATATGTTCACCAAGTATATTATCTACAGTAGAATTAAACTACCACATCAGGTTGGTCCTACAGTAAATAAGAATTATTTAACTTTTATCTGGAAACCCAATCCACAACATCACTATATTCTAGATTTGCATTTTCAGGTTCATTCAATAGTTTTAGAGGATTCTTGTAAACCTCCTCCTTCAACTTTGTTTTTTCATTAGCTTAAGTTTCCTCAAGACATCACCATAGGAGGAAAATATACAAACTTCCAAGTATCTCACCTGATACAAAGTTCTCTCCTCAATTGGAATTTCAAAATTAATGGCCTCTTCTCATTGGTTCACAACCTAGTTTGACATTGTTCATCACTTGAAGCTTCCCTTCAGGTTCATAATGATTTTAATCATGATCTTATGAATCTATTAATCATCCATAATGTTTTCAACACATATCATGAATCAATGTTGTGCACAAAGATCTTGAAAAATCATCTAGTTGATATTATTCCAAATTCTCTTTTTCCTCTTGTTTCATATCAATTTCATTGGATTTCTTAGCACCATATGCAACAACAATTTCCCTATTTCCAGAAATCGGTGGAGGGAAATGCTTCTATTATTGGAAGGAAGGATAGGATTATAGTTTTTAGCATATGATTGATTACATTGTGTGTGCACTTAGGGTATTATTATTGAGATTATTATTTACATAGCCTTCTTGGTTTTCTATTCTCATGGAGTAGTTGAGATCTTATCTCAATTATACCTATTATTGTAACTAGTTTTTAGTTTTCATGAGCTTTTTGAGCATTTATCTCCTAGTTTGTTGAGGCATTTCTCTTGATGAAAATATTTATGAGTGTCTTATTAGTTTAATGAAAAGTAATCTTAGATTTGATTTCACACTTCTTGTGTAGAAATCTACTCATGTGTTAGATTTCCCACATCAGGCAAGGTCAAGCATTTCATAAGAGACTACAAGGAAGAGAAAAAGGAAGAAAAGATGAAAATGAATGACTCTAGGGATGGATCTAAAAAATCTTCTCAAGAGGATTGTAGATATGCATTTGTTGCAGCCTTTGCAACTCATACATGTTAGAATGTGTGGTTGATAGACTTTGGAGATTCCTTTCACATGAGTTCACATGGAGAGTGGTTTACAATGTATGAGAGATATGATGGTGGGAAGGTATACCTCAATGATGATTCTCATCTCATCGTTGTTGGTCATGGTAAATTATTAATTAGATTCCTTGATGGAAAAGTGAAGGGGATCAATGGAGTAATGAACATTTTGGGTTTGGCATGAAGCTTACTATCAATAAGCACACATAATGATGTGGTTATGCAAGTTTTTTTCTCTAATGGAGGGTGTAATATGGTGTGAGGATCTATGGTATAAATTAAGGGTGTTCACATGAGAAATTTGTTTTAGCTTGATGCATGCCCAATTCAATGCAATATTTATCCAATTCTTGAAGTAAAGAGGTCCACAAAATACACATCTTTGCAATCAAAATTAGCACCTCTTTCTTTAGAGAACAAGTTACTAGTAGAGAAAACAATGTTATGGAACCAAAGAATGGGCCATATAGGTGAAATGGGAAATATAGGTTGAGGGATATACTAATTGTACTCTTGAATTTAATTTCTACAATAATTGCATATATGTAAAATAGAATCGAGTTCAATTTTATTTTAGTTCGTATAAATCTTTTGAATTGTTAGACTTAATTCATTTTGATGTATTTGGTCACGATGAAGTTCCTTTGATTTATAAATATTTTTATTATGTCTCTTTCATTGAGTATTATTCTAGAAGGACTATTTTCTCAGAAGTAAATTCAAACTATTTAGCTAGTTTAAGGAATTTAAGGCTCTTTCGGAAAATCACACTAGTAGGAAGATTAAGATGTTGAGGACTGATAATGGTGATGATTTTTTTCTATAGATTTTAATAGGTTTTTTAAGGAGAATGGAATAGATAGATATAAGACAACTCCATATACCCCTCAATAAAATGGAGTTACATAACATGTGAACATGACATTGGCAAAGAGAGCTAAGAGTATGCTTAGTGGAGACAATTTCGAGAAAAAGTTCCAGGCAAAAGGTGTTGGGTATGTGGTACATTATATACTACGCTGCATCGAGCATGTAGGGGGGGTTGAGAGGGGGGCCCTTACGTGGGAGTTTGGGGGAAACACCCCCGAAATTTTTTTTCCTCAAGAAACGTGTCTCCTTTTTTGCCTCATTTTTCATGTCACCTCAATTTTTGTGTCCATTGTTGGGCGATTTTTTGAAGATGGTTTTCTATTTCTGGTTAAGGAATTGGGGTTTTTGACTAATCTAGGTCATTGGGTTAGGTTTTTGGATGTCACTGACTCCTATATGTATATTGTATTGTAAACAATGTATGATGTGGATGGATATAGAATATGTTGGTTTTCCCGATTTGGGTTTCTAGGGGAAAAATATTTGTGTAATGTGTGTATTTTCCATTGTATCTGTTATGTTCTTTTACTAAAAATATGTTTGCAGTAAATAATTGTACAAGGTTAAAAATTACATTTGGTATCAGAGAAATTATTGGCTTCATGGGGACGCCTTTGTGGTCAAGGGTTTGGGTCGGGACTGTGATAAGCCTTGTTATAGTGGGAGATCTGTGATATTGATTCTTTAGGTGAAAAGAAATGGAAAGCAGTTCGAAAATGGAGATCGAGAAGTTTAATGGGAAAAATTTTTAGTTGTGGAAGCCCAATATGGAAGATATGTTGGTGGATAGAGATCAATGGATCATGGTGGATTCAGGTGTTGCACCTACAGGAACTTCAGAAGATGACTGGAAAAAGTTGGTTCGGAAGGCGAAGAGCACAATCCGACTATGTCTCTCTGATTCATTATTACTGAATGTGTTAGAGGAAGCTAAAACCAAGGATTTATGGGATAAGTTCAGGAAGTTGTATCAGTCTAAGTCCCTAGTAAATAAACTATTCATGAGAAAGAAGCTATATAGACTGAGGATGAGATATGGAGACTTGGTGGTAAAGCATTTGACTACCTTCAATACTGTGGTAAGTCAGTTAATATATGTTCAGATTAAAATTTCAGATGAAGATAATTGTATCGGTTTACTATTCTCTTTACCAGACTCGTGGGATAGTCTGGTTGTAGCCATAGGTAGTAATAAAACTACCTTAAAGTTTGATGAAGTGATCTCATCCTTGTTGTCGAAGGATATGAGATGAAAGAACATGGAAGGACAGAGAACATATGCATTATTTGCAAGAGGACGCTCCCAGGAAAGAAATAGATCTAAGTCCTCAAGTGAGAGATCTAAGTCTAAGGGTAGATATAAATCTTCTGGAAAGTTTGTAAAGGTATGTTGGATATGTGGAAAACAAGGCACTACAAGAAGTAGTGTAGATCCAAAGTTGAGAAAAATAAGGGATCTGAAGAAGCTCCTTCATAGAAGAAAATACCTCTAAGAAAGACGGATGGGACGTGTATTTGTATTCTTCAAGCACACATGTAGATCATGAGGCATGGTTGGTTGAATCAGGTGCATCCTTTCATATGACTTCCCACAGGGAGTGGTTCTATGATTATGAAAGGTATGATGGAGGTAAAGTTTTCCTAGGTGATGACTCGACAACTAGAATCATAGGAAGAGGAAAATTCAAGTTGAGGCTCATATATGGAAGGATTAGAACACTACCTGGTGTTCTGTACATCCTAGGATTGGCTAGAAATTTGATTTCTGTAAGAAAAATGGATGATGTAAGGGTAAAAAAAATATTCTAAAAGGAAAATTGCATGATGGTTCGAGGAGCAATGGTGTTTCTGAAGGCAATTTGGTTTGGAACTCTGTATAAGATGCAAGGAATTACTATTAGTGATGGTTTTAATAGTTCCATTCTTCCTTATATTGGAGTTAAAGAAGAAATAAATCCTACAGTCTCTGGAGAAGAGGTTATGTTGTGGCATCAAAGACTGGGGCATATCGAAGAGAAGGGTATTTGACTACTACATGGTAAAGGTATGGTTGAAGGTATGTCTAACTGCTCTCTGTATTTTGATTTCTATGAACATTGTGTATATGGGAAGCATAATCGGGTAAGATTCCTCTTTGGTGCAATGAAGGAAGAAGGAATTTTACAGTTAGTTCACAGTGATGTGTTTGGACCTATATCGGTTCCATCATTGGGAAAATCTATGTACTATGTTTAAATTATAGATGACTTCTCAAGGAATACTTGGATATATTTTCTCAGGAAGAAATCTGAATTCTTTGACAGGTTTAAAGAGTTTAAGGCTCTTGTTTTGAATCAAACAGAGAAAATAATTAAGGTGTTGAAGACAGATAATGGTATAGAGTTCTGCGGGAATGAATTTTAAGAATTTTTTAATGAGTGCGGTATAGCAAGGCAAAATACTACTCCATATACACCTCAGCAGAATGGAGTTGCAGAAAAGATGAACAAGACACTGATGGAAAAAGAAAGGTGCATGCTCAGTGTTGTTGGGTTAGGGAAAGAATTATGGGTAGAGGCAATGGGTACTGCATGTTACTTGGTCAACAAATCACCCTCGTCATCATTGGATGAAAATACTCCACAATAGGTATGGATTGGTAAGAAACCTTCTCTCACACATCTCAAGGTATTTGGCTGTGAGGCCTATGTTCATGTTCCAAAAGAAAAAATGAGTAAGCTAGATAAGAAGGTTGAAAAGTGTATCTTTATTGGGTATAAAGATGGTCTTAAAGGTTATAAGATTTGGAACTCAAAAACTAAGAAGGTTGTATATAGCTGAGATGTGGCATTTAGAGAAATAAAAAATGTTGTCAAACAAGATGTCCTACCAAGTAAGGAAGAACCAAAGAAAATAGAGTTTGATTTAAAGGATGATGAATCATACTCTACAGAAGAACAGGAATCAAAAGAAGAAGATCCTCATACTCCAGTATTGAGGAGATCGGTTTGGGAAAGAAGGCAACCAGAAAGGTATACTCCACCTGATTTTTGTTCAAATTTTTATTTGTCTATTACTGATGATGATCCTAGAACTCTCAGGGAGAGAGTGGATTCAAAGTATGGAAAACTATGGGAAAAGACCAAAGATGAAGAAATGCCAACCTTAGATAAGAATGAGGCTTGGGATCTAGCAGATTTGCCGACTGGAAGAAATCCCATTTGCAAAATAGGTATTTAAAAAGAAGCTGAATGCAGAAGGAAAAGTGGAGAAATACAAATCTTGGTTAGTAGAAAAGGGTTATTCCCAGGTTGAGGGAATTGATTTTGATGAGATTTTTTCTCATGTTTCCAAGTTAAGTTCTATTAGATTTATGTTATCTATTGTTTCTACATTTGATGTTGAAGTAGAACAGATGGATGTGAAGACAACATTCCTACATGGGGATCTAGAAGAAGAAATCTATATGAAGCATCCAAAAGGATTTATTGTGAAGGGAAAGAAGGAGCCGGTATGCAAGATGAAAAAGTCCTTTTATGGTTAAAAAAATAACCAAGGATGTGGTATCAAAAAATTGATACTTATATGTTGGGACTTGGCTTCACAAAAAGCAAAGAGGATCACTGTGTGTATTTTAAATTAATTGGTTATCATTTGATTTATTTGGTCTTGTATGTGGATGACATGTTGTTGATAGGAAAAAACAAGGAGATTATCCAAGATGTGAAAACTCATTTTTCCTCTAAATTTGACATGAAGGATCTTGGTGCTGCAAATTTCATTTTGGGAATGGAAATCAAAAGAGATCAGGAAAAGAGGAAACTCTGGTTAAATCATAGAAAATATGTCAAGACAATATTGTAGAGGTTTAATATGCAAGAATGTAAACTGGTCAAGGTCCCTATTCATGTTGGTGTAAAATTATCTGCATATCAGTGTCCCAAGAAACATGAAGAGGAGGAGGACATGTCTTGTGTTCCATATGCGAGTGCAATTGGCAATTTGATGTATGCATTGGTCTGTACTAGACTGGACATTGCACATGGAGTGGGAGTTTTGAGTAGGTATATGTCAAAACCAGGGAAGGAGCATTGGACAATAGTAAAAAGGGTTTTTAGGTATTTGCATGGCACTGCTAGCTATGGATTGTTATACCAAGGAAGACCAGGATTGGATAGAGTGTTGGACATACATGGCTTTGTGGATGCAGATTGTGCTGGAGATTTGGATCATAGGATATCTATAAGAGGGTGTGTGTTTAACCTGTTTGGAGGAGAAATCAGTTGGATGAGAAAAAGATAGTCTGTAGTGGCACTTTCAACTACATAAGCCAAATACATGGCATCCACTCATGTAATGAAGGAAGCAGTATGGTTATAAATATTGTGTTCAAGTATTGGGTTGGTAAAACAAGTTGTAAGGATAGATTGTGACAGTCAAAGTGCAATTTTTCTGGCGAAGAACCCGACTTATCATTCAAAGAAAAAGCATATTGATGTTCAATATCACTTTGTGAGAGACATGGTTGAAGAAAAGAAAGTGTTGTTGATGAAGGTGGACACTTTGAAGAATGTTGTAGATTCATTAACAAAATCTATGAGCACTGAGAAGTTCTCTTAGTGTAGAGGATCTATGGGCATTGTTGCCCTGGATTGTTGACTATGTAACATTGTAACCCCCTGTATGCAAATAAAACAACAAGTGGGAGAATGTTGCATATGTGTTATATTATTTTCACAAAAAAAAATTCCACGAAAAATGTCTCTTTTTTTGCCTCATTTTTTCGTGTCGCCTTGATTTTCGTGTCCATTATTGGGTGGTTTTTCGACACATGGTTTTTTGTCGATGGTTTTCCATTTCCGATTAATGAATTAGGGTTGTTGACTAATACAAGTCATTGGGTTAGGGTTTTGGATGTCGATGGATCCTATATGTATATTTTATTGTAAATAGTGTATGATGTGGATGAATATAGAATATGTTGGTTTTCCCAGTTTGGGTTTCCAGGGGAAAAATCTGTGTTAAAATGTGTGTATTTTCCATTGTATATTTTATGTTCTTCTTTGGAAAATTTGTTTGCAATAAATAATTGTACAAGGTTAAAATCTACAAAAGGATATTCTAATACATGGTATTCATTAAATAGGTCACCTACATTATATCTTGTAGATAAGACCCCTATGAAGGTATAGACAAGCAAAAATTCCTCACTTTATCATATTTGTGTTTTTTGTTACAAGACATATTCCCATGTGCCTAAGGAGAAGTGGTGAAATTTGGATAACAAGGCAGTGAAATGTATCTTCATCGGTCATGGCATTGGTGTAAAAGGGTACAAGATTCAGATCCTATGGTGGGGAAAATTTTATATAGTAGAATTTTTTTTTCAAAGAATTTAATCCTTCTCCCATAGTTGTGTAGCTAGAAGAGGATCAAAAGTTAGCTTTTCAACTACCAACCAAGACCAAGAAATATAAATAAGAAAATGAAGTAGAAGTTCATGATGGAATTTATGTGGAGATATCAGAAAGTTCAGAACAGGAAGTAGAAACTCCACCTCATGTTTTGAAGAGGTCCACTTGGAAAATAAATCAAACCTATAGGTACAATTATAGTATGTCCAATTTAAAATGTGTATTTTACCTATCTACTAAAAATAATGAGCCTTGTTACCACTCAAATTGTACTTAATGATAAAATCCATAATCCACAAGGTGAAACTCAAGGGGAAACATTTAGGATGGTCACCATTGTCACCCAGTAACCTATCCTCTTCACTTTAGGATAACTCTCCTCTAGCTCAAGGAAGGTATCCCTAGTACGATTAATAATACCAATCAATGAGGCATAAGGTGAAATTGGGAGTAGTCTCAGTAAAATGGAACTTTGGGGTTATTCATGGTTTTTAAATAAGCGATGGAAGGAAGTAGAGATCAATGCCAAATCCAACTAGGGAAATGGAGTCAACATGAATCAAATAGCCTATGAGGTAAATAAGAAACCCTCTTAAGAACTATCTTATTTCATTCAAGGATTAGGGATTAGATTAGAACTAAAAGGAACAATAATCCTTCATCCAATAAAGATCAACAATGAATATAAAGGTCTACAAGAAGGGAACCTAAATGGAAAAACCTTCACTAATAAAATCAACTTTGGATTGAAAAATTTACTTGATACTTTTTCTAGGGATCCATAAGGAATAACAAAGCATGGAACCAAGTAATCACCAAACCAAAAAAGGAATAAGGAAAGAGAAAAAACTAGAACATATTCCTTCCAAGTGGTAACTTACCCCTCAAATGGATCAATATTCAAGGCTTGTAGAAGAATTGAACATTTCACCATTAGATCCTTAGGCACTAAATAAAACCAAGATAGATAAGCTTCAATAATTGACAACAATCATCCAAAAAGAAAGAACCCTTTACACAACCATATGATCTAAGAAAGCTATGCCAATTAATCTCTAAGGAGTTAGATCTCCAAAAATAGAACCATGAGTGATAATGAGGAAGGGAACCTTTATTTATTGAGTGATGCTCATATTCATTTATAATAAACTAATATTACCTCATTAGGGACCCTAAAATCTATCCTATGGAGGATTAAAACACAATTTCCTCCAACTAACTACTCTAAAACAATAATAAAATAAAGTGGTCAAGCCACATGTACAATGATCAATGTGAAGTAATCCCAAAATAGAGGGGTGTCTCCTATAAATAAGGAAATATGTGTCTCCAAGAAACACCTATCCTCCAAGGCCTCAAAAGGGGGAATCCTCAAGCAATTCCTTGAATCATGCAATAAACCTCTTTAGGTCTCCTCCAAAGGTGGATGTGTGATTTACAAAGTGAAACATTCCTCTAAATATTGAATGAAATTTCCTTCAAAATGGGGTGGGCCCTACAAATCATCATGTGTGATACTTGCAAGGTGTACCAACCCTCATCAAGTGCAAAATACAAGGCTCCTAGGGCCATTCACATGTGAACATTCAAATTTCAAAGGTGAAAAAGTATCCACAAGTAATGAATATAGCCTCCTAGAGTGGGCAACCCCTCAATATTATCCATAGGTTGCCAAACGTGAAGTCAACAAGGGGAAATCTTAGTCATCAAAACATATCAATCAATTTTCTAGTCACGAGAGACCTCTCCCCATGTCAAATTGTACTCACACTTGCCAAATAATTCCTCATGCATCCTTTGAGGTGGGCATCCCCTTAATTTAGGTGAAACGTGCCTCAAAATGTGAAAACCATATGAGAATTCCAAAATCTAAGATGTGACATGGTTTAAGAATCCCTGGTACATGAAAAATAGCCCAAATTTGTTTTTACCACTACCTTGGAAAACATGACACTACCTTGAGATGTGTGAATTTCCTTGGGAAACTTGAAGATGTCCAAAAATCAAGATGAATCCAAATGCCCAATAAATACCATGCCACATCACATGATCCATCCTCATGTCATTAAATCCTCCATCAATGTCCATGAAAATAGGTACCCTGGCTATCAAAGCTAAAAAATACAAGGGATAGTGAAGAAATTCACTAGTGTTACCCCTTTCCAAAATGAGGGGTAACATAGGCTCCAACTTGAGGACATGTGCTCCTCTTGGGAGTGCATGAGAACCTTATAATATCATCATGTACATATGATAATGACCTCCATATCATAAAAACACCATCAATCATAAAGTCAAATCAAATGCTCGACAAAATTTATGTATGCTACACTACTGCTCAAGGAAGCTTATTCCTTTCCTACCCTACTATAACATGTGCCAGATGAAGTTTCTAGGTAAATTCAATGATCCATTATAGAATATTAACATCTCAAAAATAAAATGTCCTTTTCCCCTATGTTTTGTCATCATGAAAAATAGGGAAACATAAAAGTTTGAATGCCTATATGCTGTAATATCTATTACTATTGAGTTGTACATGAATCTGGGTACCTGCAAACCAATGCAACCATCAAGAGGATGAAAAAATGCGCATGGTCTACTACATGACCTATTTATCGACTCCTAAAGAGAGCTATCATAATTGTTATCGATACCTTCCAATTTTGAAATTTCACCTTTTCTTCTATCATACTACTATTCATGTACATGTAGTTACAAATATGGTTTGCATCACAGATTAAAAGGCTAAAATTTTATCATAGGAATGATGTGATTTGCAACCTTGCCTTGATTTTGTAGTCTGTAAAAAAGTTTCAATCCTTTATCTTTGAACTCTTCTCTTTCCATTGGACATAAACCTAATAATCCTCTTGTTTAATAGATATAAGGCACACTCAAAAAATAGTTCAAGAACATGAAGTTCAACATTTCCAAATTATGTGTTTCTATGGGTTTCAATGGAGTCAATTTGATCAAGCTCAATAGATCGTCCTTCATCTTTCATAATTATGGACCAATATCATTTTATTTGGATTACTTATGGGAATGAAAAGAACTCCTTGAAGATGATATTGGGGTGCTATGTTGAGATAACATAACATGTAGGAGTCCTCAAATGGTAATAATGTTATGTGTATAGAGGGAGAAAATAAGGAGTACTAGAATTTCCAATGAAAAGAATCTCCCCCTGCAACCTAAATGGATTGAAGACTATGTTCTACTTTATGTCACTGAAGAAGCCATCATATATTACAGATGCACCAAAATAGGATATTCTTCTATCTAATAGGGTGCCTTTGGATTTTTTATGAACATCGAGCATTGTTATTCCTATTTTATTGACCAAGTCATGACCATTATAGTTCACCAAACTTTCCCTCTATAGTGAGGATGAATACCCCACATCGCTTCCCATCACTTTAAATTTATTTGAGAGGTTTGGAGCCTATTTCACTATGGAATTCACAACATGGACTATCACACAAACCTATGTATGATCCTCTCTCTTAATAAAGGTAATTGAGTTTCCCTTGGCTTGAGTTACTTCATTATCATTTCCCTCTAGAATTGTAGTCAAAAATGTTCCTGCAAACTCTGACAGGAGATCACCTGCATTTTTTAAAAAATACGACTATTGAACTAGTCATTATTATACACTTTGCATTCAAAAATTTATATTGGAAATGGTGCTACAACATGGTGATCACTCCAAGGAGAACTACCTGTAGGTTTTATTCAATCTACAAGGGTATCTAAACTCACTAAAAATACATAGGCCGAGTGATGATTGTCTCGAGCATATGTTTGATAGATTATATGATGAGAACCATTTATTAATTATTCAACACATGCCCTCTCGACGACACATAATTTTACCACCGGTTCATGATTTAGAAAAAAAATTGAACATGATCCTCCATCACCAGCTTGGGGGTGTTTCTTTACAAATTATAGACTTCCATAACTTGATTCTGTATGAAGAGATTGACCATCATCTAAATAGGGGATTGCAAGTTCATATTTGAAATCCCCATATTCTTCATTCTTATGTGCAGTGATAAATGGTTTGATCTAGCCATGCTCATCCTCCCTGTGATGAAGTTGAATTGGAGGCTTGAAGATGGACATTCCACGATAGGCCATAGTTACATTTCCAACTTATTCCCAAAGTATAACATTGCATATATAGTAAGAAACATGATCATTTAGACCATCGTGTACCTCATCAACCAACAATAATGGGATTATATTGAACAAGATCATAAATTTGATGATGATTTTTATGAGCTCTACTTTGATGATGAATCAAAAAAATAAGAAACAACAAAAGAAGAAATGTAAATATACATATGAGGTCATTTGGAATCACTCCTTACATAGAAGTGGGTAGTCATGGTTACTTCACAAAATATTATATTTGTCAACATCATAACTACATACTTGTAGAACTCACAAATTCGGTTGCTAGAGCATAGAAACATGTTGAATTCATTCTAGCATGTCCTTCAAATTATTCTCATGAAAAACTAGGTATACATAATCATATTGGTCCTCCCTCTATCAATATTAGTAATGGTTGGTATATCCAACCTTTTATAAATTTTGAGAATATATCTCCTTAATCACTACATTCAATAGTTGATTATTATTGTTGTAAGAATGTAGCAAAAATAAATGTTATTCCCAATGCTTATTGGAAGAAACTTGACCAACCTCGCACTAGCTATGGTCTATCAAACTAATCTATATATGTGAATATTGCACCCCTTTCATCCCCATCCAATTCCTTTCCCACACTTACTATATTGACTTCTATTAATAGCCTAGTATAAATAAAGACATTTTGCTAGGAAAAAATTTCCTCTCCAACCTTGCTAAAATATATACTACACCTATACACCTTACCTTCAAAAAACTCTTGTCAAAATAAATTATCTCACTTATCCCATGTTCTTCCAAAAACCTATCTAAAATTGAAGAGAAGTCTCTTAATCTAACCTTTCTGCCATCCAACACTTTTGTGGTTCCCTACCATAAATCCAAAGACAACAAGTCCACTATTTACAAAACTACTTGTTGATCCAATCCTTCACCCATTGATTATAAAATAATTTTATCCTCCTCCAAACATCCTATCATTTCTTAACTCCACAAATATTGGTGTCATTTAAACCCCTAGCAATTATGGTCCAAATCAATGCGAGAAAAGTGAAATGACAACCTTCTTAACACCTATGCTTATGAAAAACCTTTCCTCACCCTTCATAAAGAACGAGGTAATATGGAGACATAAACATCTAATCTACTAACTCTAAAGTTAATAGAGCTTGATATTTCCCTATATTCTTTCCTTTCCTCTATTGTCAACAAACACTTAGATAAAAATTGTGGTCAAAAACATCTTGTAGTTGATCATTCCATCCTAAAAAATATTAGTATCCCATTCAAGTATCACATTCCCCATAAAAAGAAACTCATACAACACATTATACAGAGTAATATCTACTCTAAGTTTCACTGTAAAATTGGTTTTGTACCAACTCCACGCCTTCCCATACCACATCCAAAAAACAATGTTTCAAATCCCCCAAGGCCAATTCTAATGGTTTGTCATGCCATTTGGACTTCATAGTGCTCATAACTACTTTCAATTAAGGATATACTCCATTTTCCATCCATTCTATCACTTTGTTGTAATTTATATAGGTAGCATCTTAGTTTTCATTCCACAAACCAAAAACATGATATCCACTTGTAGGTTCCATGATCTAGTATACAAGCATGGCACTATCCTCTCTAGAGACAAAACTGATGCTTATACAATTGAAATCTAGTTCTTAGGTATGGAAATCATAAATGGAACTTTCAACTCTCAATCACATGTGATTATCCACATGCACTAGTTTCATAATGAGATGTTTGATGTTAAACAACTCCAATTGTTTCTTGGTTGTATTAATTATTTGGCTCTATTCCTAAAAATTTTAAGTAAATATAGGCATATCCTATGGCTCAACTTGAGAAAAATATGCAACCTTGGGCATATCACTAGACAAATGTTGTAAAACCAATTAAACATGTTCCCATGCCTTAACAATCCCTTCCAATGGAACTTTTGTATGGTCTATAAATATTCCGCAAACTCTGTGTTACCACTCAAACTCTTGCTAAGGAAAAGTCCCACCCTACGAAGGAGACCTTGGGAAAATGACTAGGCAAGCCACCCACTATCACCTCAATGGCCTTGCCTCTTCACTTTAAGGCTAGGGTTCCTACCTAAGGAGGGTATTCCTAGGGGTCAAAACTAATTCATATTATTGTGTCTGAAAGGGGAAGGCTCGAGACTTGGTTTGACTTCGGGCTTGGAAATATTCATTTCTATCTTCTCTTAAGGGTAAAACACATCAAGTGCGAGAGAAGAAAATCCAAGAACATTAATTTTTGATGAGATCAAGGTAAGTATGGTTTAGACAACAATGCTCAATTGAAAGTGCTTGGAACATAAGATGTTTGTATTTCCTTCAAATCAGAAAAATAGAAAATGTCAATGTATCAAAGAAATGCACCATTCACCATATATCATTCATCATCATTCATCCACAAATTAAATTCCAACATTAACCAATGAAATTTCACAAGGGAAATTGTGTATATGTTATCATCAAACCATAAGGACATCAATAGTAAGTTGATCCAATGAGTTTATTTAACCAGAGGAAAGAGAGCAATCCATGCTTAATTATGTGGGATAGTTATGCAACAATTATTTTCCATAGACCATTTCCATTCAAGTTTCAAAATCCAATGAACATAACCAAATGCCAAGTGTTGTAAAAGAGGTGTCCATATTTTGCAATGGGACAACAAATAGAAGTGTACCAATGGTGCCAAAACATATCATTAAAACAATGAGTATTAGGCCAAGTACCACATATAACAATGTTGTAACAATGATAGTAATTAATGCACAATTTATGTGTGTTTATCGTTCATATTGTATTCCCAAGACCATGAAAATAAACCCACATTTAATGATAATTTGTAACATCCCACTCTTGCACGCACATGGTTTGACTTGTTCTTTGAGGACACCTGCATGTAAGTGATCTTGTTTTGTATATGGTTGTTTGTTTTGCTTATGGATTTAGATGATGATGTTGTTGGATTATGATGTTATGTTATTTGATATCTATGTATACACAGGTGCTATTGACAGGTTTCTCCTGAGTGTGCGGGACACATGACAGATTGAGGATGTCGATGGCATCAAGGGACTTCTTTGGAATCTGGATCGAGTCAAGGAGTGGACTGTATATGGTTGGGTATTTCTATTTATGCATATGTGACATATGATCGGGTATATTATGATGTTATTTATGGATCATTGATAGTGTTTTTTTGATGGATGCAAGCTAGCGATTTCTTGCTAATCAGACTCACATAAGGAGTAAAGGGGTCGTGTACAACAACCAGATATTGAGGGAGAGGTGTGGCAGCAGCCCTGCCACAGCCTACTAGCACTCTCGCCATGGCTCGAATTGTAGGTTAACGATTACCTAGTTTGAGAGATCCACGATGTCGCGAGGGGAGACTGAGATAATCACTCATGAATATTCTAAGGGGTGCGCAATAAGGCAGGGTCATTTTCCCTTAGAGGCCCTTAGTCTCCCACAAGGTTGCCTGATGGAGTATTGACTCCAAGGGTTGGAAAACTACCAAAACCATTCAAAGGCGAGTGTCACCCTTGGAGCACGTAGTATGTCTTGAAGGCCACGTCGCATAAATAAAACTTAAATAAAGGTGAGTGGCACTCTTGGAGCATGGAATGCGTATTGAAGGGAACGTCATGATTTTTAATAAATGTGAGTCAATGGACCTAAGTGCTTAGAAAACAATAATTTGTTTTAACTATTTTCGGACTAAAAAATAATTAATAAATGGGTAATTTTATTAATTATAAAACCCCCTTAAAAATTCTAAGCCTAGCTAAAAAAAAAAAAATCCTAAGTCTAAATTGGGTAAGAAGACTAAAACTAATTAATAAATTAAATAAAAGGGGGATGAAGAAAAATCAAGTTAAGAATTAAAAAGGAGAAATATTTTATCTAAAGATTTAATTACGGATTATGTGTAATAAATGTTAAATTGGAACTAAGATAAAAAAAGAAATGAATGTGAAAGCATAGAAAGGAATCTAGTTTAGTCTAACTAAAGAACTTTCCTAAATTAAACACGACTAAGTTTTAGAAAGGCGTCAGTCATTAAAAAGAAAATAGAGGGAATAAAGGGACAAATAGGAGTAATTTTATGAGCGCTTTTAGGATGGGTGAGGGAATTTGACATTTAATTAAATTAAATAAGTGAATTTATTAGTGCAACTAAGGGAACGCAACTAAGGGAACGAGTGACAAGTGTAAGGGGGAATAATTTCCAATTAATTTTTAACAAAACGAATTAAGCATGCAAATGGCAAGTGGTCACTAAGAAAAATTATATAAAAGTAAGGGTTGAGAAGAGGAATGGATCATGACTAGTATGTGTAAAGTTATCTGCCAGACTTTCTTTGACTGATTTTACTTGTGAGAGTTGGGATACGTAGCTCCTCGAGTGAGAGAGTGGTAGGTCGACCATGCGAGACGAGCTGGGAGCTAAAATTTTCTGGTTGTGTTGGTGCTTGACCCCTTTGTGGCTTCGGGGACTAAGGGGGAAGCAGAGTACCCCTAGCATTGGCTGGGAGGTACCGGTCAAGTCTCGATGATTGGAAAGTAGGAGCAAGGAGGAATGCCAGTTGTCGAAGAACATCAACAAGACATTTCGTCGTCGGTTACGGTACGCATGTTTAATATTGTATTTGTAATTGAGTTGAAAATTACGTAATGGATTTCTGAAATTAGTTGGGCAAGTTTTGCTTGATATTTTGTAGTTTGAAATAAATTTTAGAAGTATTGCCATTCTTTGATTATTATAATTTCTCACTCGTTTTCATCCTTCCACAACCCTTTCTCTAAGAGTAAAGAATGTAATCGTTGATTAAACTTTTCGTTTTCTCCCTGGCGAAATCCCTGCTCTAAATTTAAAGGATTGGATCCCTGATTAATTATTTTCGTTTTACCCTGGATCCCTGATTAATTTAAAGGATTGCATCCCTGCTTAATTATTTTCGTTTTATTGGCATTGATGGAGGGGCATGGCTCTGCGCCCTCTTGCCTTGCTCAACAATTTTATTTTCGTTTTACCCTTGATTTTGTGTGTGATCTTACCCTCAACAAATCTAATTATGAAGATCCATGTGTTTTACCTCTGCTATTCATTTATTTTCACCCAACAAATCGTAATGATACTTTTCTTACTGGGTATTTATTTACCCATTCACCTTCATTGACATGCATTCACCCAGCTTCATTCACCAAATTATTTCGGAGTTGGATAGATTCTAGTCTGAGTTTCTCTTTGCACTCTCGCCCAACTTCATTCACCTAAATTTTCTGAGTGGGCCGATTCAATTCTGCGTTTTACCTTTAATTCTCCGCGCATAAACTTTTACCCGTGCGTATCTTAAAATATCCTCTGCGATTTACTCATTTTAGCTCCGCGATTTGCTTACTCTCCCACCCGTTAATCTCCGAGTAGTGCACGACCTTTGGACTCTCATAACTCTCTGTCCTTATCTCCTTAATTATTTATGTAACCGATTGGAGGAGTAGGAAACGACTGAAGGTATTGAGGTTGCACTTGCAGTCCTGATTAAATTTAAACTAATTCTTTTTGCCTAACATCAAGTAAGATTCATCTTTGTGATAACCCATTTTCATGGGTTAATGTTGCTACCGGGTGGAGATTTTTTTTTTAAATAGTATTTGGTTTTATAGTGATTGTATATTGAGTTTTAAATTTTTTAATAATAATTTGTAAAAATAGATTACCAGTCTTTTCTAACCCACCAGTGTACCTCCCAACCAATTAACCTAGAATCAAATTTACTTAACTCCATAACGCATCTATACCGTCACGAAAAAATAAACAAAGGGATGAATTTTGAATTTGGCACTTCGAATTCAAGAAGGCCCACACGATTTACACCCACAATCTTTCCGAAAGATCTCGAATTCATCCGGTCTCTATCACCTCTATCACAGGAGAGGACGTCACTAAAATATGATTGAATATGGAATCTGATCCATCTTTCCCTGTACCCCAAAATATAAGCCCCCGTTCGTTGGCCTTCTACTGGCTTCTGTAATTTTTTAGACTTTGACATTTTGAGGCCGCGTTGAAGCGTGTTCCTAGATGTCACTAACGCCTTTCGCCAACTACAAAGTGCAAGCAAGTTGGCAAGTTGTTGGAAGACATGTATCATTATGGTCTGTCTTTCTTTCAATTTGGCCAATCATGGAGGCAGCCACCAAGTGCCTCCAGTCAAAACAGTGAATCGTGACAATATCATCTATCGATATATAAAAATAATAATAATATTATTTTCGAATACTGTGCTACCTACTTAATAGTGCTTTCTCTTTTTTGAATTTTAATTTAAGTTGAATAGTAAGCTACCTGGGAGGGACACACCCTTGGTCATTTAAAATTTGGATGCCCAAATTGTTGTCAGATTCACATTTAGAGTGTCATTACTCATTACAATGGTTAATGGAAGAATATTGAACACTTTTGATCTCTTTTCCGATTCTTTTTCCATATTGGTAATCTTCTCTTTACATTTATTATTCATCTCTTAAAGGTTGCACCAAGTTTTTTTATCCCCTTCTCGGTCTCATCATAAACTCTCACTACATATCTGGATAACTTGAGACAATAACATCTTTTACTAAAATGATTTGGTTGCTATTTGGTATGATCCAAGGGTGTTTTTCAACTATATGTTTATACTGAACCTTTTGATAAAATAGGGAAAACATAAATACCTCATCAATTTAAAAAATTTGGATCGTGTAAAACTGATCTCAAGGACCATGCAACAAATTTATTGGAAGCATTTTACTCAATGACCAAATCTTGAGGAGTACTTCTATCAAGGAGACTCCCTTAAGAAGCATAAAAATTACCATTACCACCCCTAAATTTTTACTTGAAGTAAGATATCGAATGATTGTTGGATTTCATGATTTGATCTATTGTTTAGCCCTCAACCCTTAGAACTTAAAGCGCACATTTACTCCTTAATTATATTGATCCAACTACCCCTTTTTGCGCAAATGGAAAATTAATGAAAGGAATGTTGTTCTAGATGATAGATTTCTCGTGCGCATAAATATATATTGTTGGAATGATTTTTGTGGACCTGAGACTTCGTGCACGCAGTAAATTATAATGCAAGTTGTTGTAGACATTAGAAATATTGCGCGAAATAAATTATACTCTAATGTATGTTGATTTAACAATTATTACTTGTGCCATTAAATTTGTTAATGTATGATGGATTAATAACTAGTTTTCTATTGCACCATTGAATATTGATGTTGCCTGATTGGATTAAAATTTGGTTACTATTGCACCTTTAATATCATTGAAGTATGATTTATTTATTAATTGTATTCTCTTGTGCCATGCGAAATAAAATCGATATCCCATGTGTTTGAATGGTTGATGTGTAAATGATGGATTAATTGAATAGAATGCATGTGTGTTGCTCAATAATGTGATGTATGACTAGTTGAGGAAGTAGACTCCTTGCACGCACTGAATTATAATGTAATGTATGATGTTTAGATATTAGACTTTTCGCGCGAAAGGAATTTAATTTCATGAATGATGGTTTTAGATATTAGTCTTCTTGCACGAAATGAAAATATATTATGATAGATGATTGCATATTGCGATTGGGATTTGCGCCTCGAATATAACTGATAAATGATTTTGAGCCTTGGATTTAATATGGTATATGATGTGTTATGTGAATGATTACTCGCGCGCCATGTTTAATTGTGGTTTAGGATTGATGAAATTGATTATTGTTGATGTTGTTGATTTAGCATAGTTAGTTTGCAATGATTGGGTTAGTGGGATGTAGATACCTCCTTGTTCCTCAGAACAGTTGCCAGCCCTGAGACCTTAAATGGTTAAAATCAATTGGAACCTGGGCTTGAGCGTTGCTTATGTGTCCTGGAGGTCCTAACCTTGTAGGGTAGGATGGGAGGGTAGTTATTTTATATTCTCTATCTGATTGAAGGTTGTTGTAACTTGCTTCAATCTTTTATGATGTGCTAGTATGCTATGCTATTTATGTTTATATGTCACTATCCTTCATTGACACGTTGATTGCGTCACTAGTGATTTCCATGATGAGTAACGGGTATTGCTTTACTTATGATGTTGTTGAATAGGAGTTGCCATGATATTTTGTTGATGTTAATCTCTTAATGAAAAATAAAATATTTTTTACCCTTGTGTTTTGACTTTTCTTAGGAGTAACAAAGGGTTGTTACATAATCGTTTATTACTCTTTAAAATAGATATTTAGGACATCATTCAATTGATTGTATACACTAGATTTAAACCAAAGATTAGAACTGCAAATATATCACAAGTGTTGTACATAAATGAAGGGATAAATTACATGCAAAAGATACCATAATATAGCAAGGATTCACCATGTACATAAGTGTATACCATCACCAAAATTGTACCTTAATTTATGTAGTTTGAAAACAAATTAAACACTTAAATGAGATCATGTGTCTGTGTCTTTAGTGAGGTTATTAGACCCTTTTAAGCATCGATTAGTTGTTGGAGATGATATAAAACAAGAATACACTCAAGCATTGCAAACAAAAGTCTTCTACCATCAAAGGAATATGAACGTAATCTATGCAATATTAGATGGTGAATCAAAACCCTTTGAATAGTGAATAAAAAGGAGATGTTTTTCTCTTTAGGAGTGGTCATTGGACCTCTTAAGATATTGATTTATTTCTTAATATAGTATATGGTAAAGATACATCAAGGTGTTGTTGAGACTAGCATCATATCATTGCCTAAAACAAACTCAAATATTTGTGATTAGAACAACAAATAAACCCTTGAACAATGATCAAAAGGAGACAATGATTTTCATTTTAGAGAGGTTTTTACCCCTTTGTTTGCACAGACATGTTATTATAGTATGTTTGGAGTAAGAATAGGTTGAAACGTTGCAAAAGAACTAGGATTAAACCAATGAGTATTGTGACCTCAATGTCAACAATTATTCAGATCAACACTTAAGCAAGATCATTACACTTACTATTTCATCGTTTCATCAAATATGGATGCATAAACCATGAAAACACTTCAACATTGCAATAATTAATGATAAATGGTTCTAGTTATGGTTTGGTACCATAAGTTCCAAGAAAATTGTTAGGGCATCCACAAAAACAATTAAATTTATTTCACTTGAAGGGCTATCCTTTAGAAAGGTGAACAATGAAAAATAGATCTAAAACCCTCTATATGCCAATCACAAAAAGTCTTTTTGAAAGAAATTTAACATGAATGAGATCTAAACATAAGATATATCATGAAGCTTATTAGATAAATTAAAATAGACAAGGATGAGACAAGATAAACCCTATATTTCAAAACAAAAAATAAAATAAAATGAACAAAAGACGATTTTTGTTTGTTTTCTTTTTTGCGTTGTTGAAGACAAGGACAGACTAGTGCCTTAAGAAGGGATATGGAATCACTATAATGGTCTATATGAGGCTTAGGGTTTTCATATGAGATGATGTTGAATGTACCTAAAGAGGATTACCTATCAAGCAGCACCTAGGGAAATAGGGTTCTCCAAGTTTGGACGGGGGGATTGATATACTAGGAAGTCTCTCAAAGTAATACTAAGGTTATCAAAAGCATGGCCTTAAGCAAGAGGTAATATCCCCTAGACATCCTACCTCAACTCCAAAACCAAATTCTTCAATGTTCAAAGGGAAATAGGGCAATAAATGTATACCTTATTTTCCCCTCCAAGTGGTGCAAGTTTCACTTATTTGGCATTGCATTAGCTTTTGTCCTCTAGGAAACTTGGAAAAAATCTATAAAACCCTTGAAAAATAGCCTAGAACATAATATATATCCAATAACTTATTTAATCAAGTTTTCTCATTAATCTCCAATAATGAAAATGAGAGAGGTCTCCTCCTTTTATAACTAAGGATCCTCCTCAATACAATGAATAATACCATGTGCTATCTCAATACCATGAGCTCAAAACCATTGGCCTAGTCAAAACCATGGGAAAATGCAATAGATGAGATAAAATATCCCTAAAAACCCTCAAACACATGAACACCCCTCTAAAAATGGTCAAATACATCAAAATAGGGCCACATGCATGGACTAGAGAGGCTTAGGAGAGATGCACCCCTGAAAAAATGTCCCAATATCCAATAAAGGAGTAAGAGGTGAGTCAAACATGGTCCATGGACTCCAACATCCCTCTAACCAACTCCCAAAATCTAGGATATGGACCAAACAAGAAATAACCACCTCCCAAGTGTGACATCACTCCCACAAGTGTGGGTCGTCCATGTTGGATTACTGAGAGGGGGGGTGAATCGATAATAGAGAAATTTAATCCTTTTTAACCACAAAATGCAAGTGTTATATCAATGTAGCATTATCATCCAATAGTTGCAAA
>ML792699.1:154051-168872 GCA_009831015.1 Picea engelmannii
ATGCCCAAATTGTTGTCAGATTCACATTTAGAGTGTCATTACTCATTACAATGGTTAATGGAAGAATATTGAACACTTTTGATCTCTTTTCCGATTCTTTTTCCATATTGGTAATCTTCTCTTTACATTTATTATTCATCTCTTAAAGGTTGCACCAAGTTTTTTTATCCCCTTCTCGGTCTCATCATAAACTCTCACTACATATCTGGATAACTTGAGACAATAACATCTTTTACTAAAATGATTTGGTTGCTATTTGGTATGATCCAAGGGTGTTTTTCAACTATATGTTTATACTGAACCTTTTGATAAAATAGGGAAAACATAAATACCTCATCAATTTAAAAAATTTGGATCGTGTAAAACTGATCTCAAGGACCATGCAACAAATTTATTGGAAGCATTTTACTCAATGACCAAATCTTGAGGAGTACTTCTATCAAGGAGACTCCCTTAAGAAGCATAAAAATTACCATTACCACCCCTAAATTTTTACTTGAAGTAAGATATCGAATGATTGTTGGATTTCATGATTTGATCTATTGTTTAGCCCTCAACCCTTAGAACTTAAAGCGCACATTTACTCCTTAATTATATTGATCCAACTACCCCTTTTTGCGCAAATGGAAAATTAATGAAAGGAATGTTGTTCTAGATGATAGATTTCTCGTGCGCATAAATATATATTGTTGGAATGATTTTTGTGGACCTGAGACTTCGTGCACGCAGTAAATTATAATGCAAGTTGTTGTAGACATTAGAAATATTGCGCGAAATAAATTATACTCTAATGTATGTTGATTTAACAATTATTACTTGTGCCATTAAATTTGTTAATGTATGATGGATTAATAACTAGTTTTCTATTGCACCATTGAATATTGATGTTGCCTGATTGGATTAAAATTTGGTTACTATTGCACCTTTAATATCATTGAAGTATGATTTATTTATTAATTGTATTCTCTTGTGCCATGCGAAATAAAATCGATATCCCATGTGTTTGAATGGTTGATGTGTAAATGATGGATTAATTGAATAGAATGCATGTGTGTTGCTCAATAATGTGATGTATGACTAGTTGAGGAAGTAGACTCCTTGCACGCACTGAATTATAATGTAATGTATGATGTTTAGATATTAGACTTTTCGCGCGAAAGGAATTTAATTTCATGAATGATGGTTTTAGATATTAGTCTTCTTGCACGAAATGAAAATATATTATGATAGATGATTGCATATTGCGATTGGGATTTGCGCCTCGAATATAACTGATAAATGATTTTGAGCCTTGGATTTAATATGGTATATGATGTGTTATGTGAATGATTACTCGCGCGCCATGTTTAATTGTGGTTTAGGATTGATGAAATTGATTATTGTTGATGTTGTTGATTTAGCATAGTTAGTTTGCAATGATTGGGTTAGTGGGATGTAGATACCTCCTTGTTCCTCAGAACAGTTGCCAGCCCTGAGACCTTAAATGGTTAAAATCAATTGGAACCTGGGCTTGAGCGTTGCTTATGTGTCCTGGAGGTCCTAACCTTGTAGGGTAGGATGGGAGGGTAGTTATTTTATATTCTCTATCTGATTGAAGGTTGTTGTAACTTGCTTCAATCTTTTATGATGTGCTAGTATGCTATGCTATTTATGTTTATATGTCACTATCCTTCATTGACACGTTGATTGCGTCACTAGTGATTTCCATGATGAGTAACGGGTATTGCTTTACTTATGATGTTGTTGAATAGGAGTTGCCATGATATTTTGTTGATGTTAATCTCTTAATGAAAAATAAAATATTTTTTACCCTTGTGTTTTGACTTTTCTTAGGAGTAACAAAGGGTTGTTACATAATCGTTTATTACTCTTTAAAATAGATATTTAGGACATCATTCAATTGATTGTATACACTAGATTTAAACCAAAGATTAGAACTGCAAATATATCACAAGTGTTGTACATAAATGAAGGGATAAATTACATGCAAAAGATACCATAATATAGCAAGGATTCACCATGTACATAAGTGTATACCATCACCAAAATTGTACCTTAATTTATGTAGTTTGAAAACAAATTAAACACTTAAATGAGATCATGTGTCTGTGTCTTTAGTGAGGTTATTAGACCCTTTTAAGCATCGATTAGTTGTTGGAGATGATATAAAACAAGAATACACTCAAGCATTGCAAACAAAAGTCTTCTACCATCAAAGGAATATGAACGTAATCTATGCAATATTAGATGGTGAATCAAAACCCTTTGAATAGTGAATAAAAAGGAGATGTTTTTCTCTTTAGGAGTGGTCATTGGACCTCTTAAGATATTGATTTATTTCTTAATATAGTATATGGTAAAGATACATCAAGGTGTTGTTGAGACTAGCATCATATCATTGCCTAAAACAAACTCAAATATTTGTGATTAGAACAACAAATAAACCCTTGAACAATGATCAAAAGGAGACAATGATTTTCATTTTAGAGAGGTTTTTACCCCTTTGTTTGCACAGACATGTTATTATAGTATGTTTGGAGTAAGAATAGGTTGAAACGTTGCAAAAGAACTAGGATTAAACCAATGAGTATTGTGACCTCAATGTCAACAATTATTCAGATCAACACTTAAGCAAGATCATTACACTTACTATTTCATCGTTTCATCAAATATGGATGCATAAACCATGAAAACACTTCAACATTGCAATAATTAATGATAAATGGTTCTAGTTATGGTTTGGTACCATAAGTTCCAAGAAAATTGTTAGGGCATCCACAAAAACAATTAAATTTATTTCACTTGAAGGGCTATCCTTTAGAAAGGTGAACAATGAAAAATAGATCTAAAACCCTCTATATGCCAATCACAAAAAGTCTTTTTGAAAGAAATTTAACATGAATGAGATCTAAACATAAGATATATCATGAAGCTTATTAGATAAATTAAAATAGACAAGGATGAGACAAGATAAACCCTATATTTCAAAACAAAAAATAAAATAAAATGAACAAAAGACGATTTTTGTTTGTTTTCTTTTTTGCGTTGTTGAAGACAAGGACAGACTAGTGCCTTAAGAAGGGATATGGAATCACTATAATGGTCTATATGAGGCTTAGGGTTTTCATATGAGATGATGTTGAATGTACCTAAAGAGGATTACCTATCAAGCAGCACCTAGGGAAATAGGGTTCTCCAAGTTTGGACGGGGGGATTGATATACTAGGAAGTCTCTCAAAGTAATACTAAGGTTATCAAAAGCATGGCCTTAAGCAAGAGGTAATATCCCCTAGACATCCTACCTCAACTCCAAAACCAAATTCTTCAATGTTCAAAGGGAAATAGGGCAATAAATGTATACCTTATTTTCCCCTCCAAGTGGTGCAAGTTTCACTTATTTGGCATTGCATTAGCTTTTGTCCTCTAGGAAACTTGGAAAAAATCTATAAAACCCTTGAAAAATAGCCTAGAACATAATATATATCCAATAACTTATTTAATCAAGTTTTCTCATTAATCTCCAATAATGAAAATGAGAGAGGTCTCCTCCTTTTATAACTAAGGATCCTCCTCAATACAATGAATAATACCATGTGCTATCTCAATACCATGAGCTCAAAACCATTGGCCTAGTCAAAACCATGGGAAAATGCAATAGATGAGATAAAATATCCCTAAAAACCCTCAAACACATGAACACCCCTCTAAAAATGGTCAAATACATCAAAATAGGGCCACATGCATGGACTAGAGAGGCTTAGGAGAGATGCACCCCTGAAAAAATGTCCCAATATCCAATAAAGGAGTAAGAGGTGAGTCAAACATGGTCCATGGACTCCAACATCCCTCTAACCAACTCCCAAAATCTAGGATATGGACCAAACAAGAAATAACCACCTCCCAAGTGTGACATCACTCCCACAAGTGTGGGTCGTCCATGTTGGATTACTGAGAGGGGGGGTGAATCGATAATAGAGAAATTTAATCCTTTTTAACCACAAAATGCAAGTGTTATATCAATGTAGCATTATCATCCAATAGTTGCAAAGTAAATAAATAATGAACAAATGAGCAATCATACACATACACAGTACACTAGTGTTTTTCCGTGGAAACCCAAAGCAGGAGAAAACCACATAATGTTTTTTATTATATGTCTTTAAGAATTAGATTCATTGGAAGCACCAACTTCCTTTGTTTTCCAGCTGCAACTGGAAGGAGGCTCCAACCCCCTAGTTTCTCAGGCTACAACCTGAGGGAAGCTCCAACTCCCTAATTATTTGGCTATGACCAGAAGGAGGCTAAAACCCCCTATGTTCTCCGTCTACAACCAGAAGGTGGCTACAACCACTTGTCCTTGCCCCGTCCAACCGCCCTGACGTGGAAGTAGAATGATGGAACCATTGTAACACTACCATTATGAGATATATTGTTGTAAACCTGTACCAATCAACCTGTAATCAACATGTACCATAAACAAGTGCATCAACCATGCACCTGTTGATGAATGCAGCTATGGGAGACATTATCCATCTTACAAACCTGTGATATGTGGATCATTGCTGCTATGTGAAGTCTTTCTCTCAGGTTACAAACCTGAGAGAAAGCCCCTAAGAATGGTACATGGTTCCTTCCTAAGACAGACTTGGGAACGTAGAGATGACCTCTTCCATTCATAGAGTTGAGAAGAACTCCAGATGATTATCCAGTGGAAAGGTGATCTGTTGAATTAGGACATGCATGTGGTTGAGCACAAAGTGAACGTGTGAAATCCCAAAGTGTTGGGTACATCGTCACGAGAATAGAAAAGAATATGATGCATTAGCCTCCTCTGAGTAGTAGAGTTGATGAGAAGAATCCAGATGATTCTCCTATGTGAGGTAGTGGGAAAGAATATCTATAGAGTGGACGTGCTTGTGGACGATCACAGGTGAACGTGTGAAGATATGGTTCTTCTATGTAATGCAATGAATCAGAGCTATGGCATCCCTATGGATGTGCTCCTAGTGAATGAGCACTAGTGGATGCATCAGATCCTTTGTTATATACTGTTAAAGAGTCAGACCTAACTCTAACCCTAATTGTTATGTTAAAGGGTACAGGTCGGCCCCACCTTAATATGTCTAATAATAAATGTAAAAGATAATTAATATTAATATTAATATTAATTATTATAATAATAATAAATTATAAAGTGACTTACAGAGGTCGGCCATGTTGAGCCAATAGACGCCTTTTTTGAATGAACAAGTCTAGTATAAGTAAGAGATGATTCCCCATTGTGGAATCATATCTTCCTTGTGTGTTTGGAAATTACAACAAATACATCTACTTGGGAAAAGGTGTGCACCTCTCTTGGGCGCTAGTCTTCTAGGGCTTAAGAACCCTCTTGTGTGCTAAGTCATTCTTCATGGTGAAAGGTATTTCTCTTGAAGAAATAGAAAAGGATTTGGATGGGTTTTCTTCCCTTGTTGAGAAGGGTTTCCCAGGATATTTCTTGTGTTCTTGTGCATGGTCTTTCTTCTTGTGATCTTGGTTGCTGCAACATTCTTGTTTATGGTTAAGACATGATAAAATGAAATGAACTACATGCTTAACCTAGCTTATTGAAAATTCAACATGGTATCAGAGCATAGGTCTTGAAGATCCCATTTCACAATCATTTTCCATCTCCTTCACTCTCTCATTTGCAGAAATTGTACAACCCTCCTAGGGTTTCCAGAAAATCTGTAGGACCTCCTTTTCTGAGATATTTTTACCCCTCAAAACTTGGATGCTTGGGCTAAAAAATAAATAGAAGGGTACAACCTCCTTCAACGTACCTCCAGAAAGTCTTAGATCTAAATTCTAGGCATTTCAAAATGTTGACCCTAAGTTTTTCATCAAAATTTGCAGAAAAACCCGAATTGTATTTCTAAAAATTTCTTGAAGAATCTCCACAACTTACCAAGGCTATCATATTTATTAAAGGATTATTGTTGGCAGTCAAAATCCCAACAAAACCTAAAATTTCTATCCTATCCTAGCCGTTAGGTTTTCTATCCTAGTTGACAAGGGTTTGTGAAGATGAGAAAATACATGATGGGAAGCAAGCTTAGTAAAAAACTCCAAAGAAATGAAGACATCAACATCTCAGCATTCTCAGGTATGATTACTATCAATGACAATACTTGGATATGATAAAAAACACTGTGGTTCTTCTGACAATTTCTAAACAATACTTGGATAATTGACAATGGTGCCTCCAGGAACATGATCGGTATTATAAATCATCTAACACACTTCATTGAGAAAGAGGCACATCTACATGTTGTCCTTGGAGATGATGCTAGATATAATGTGAGAGGAGTTGGAACTTCTACCTTCCAACTAGATTCAAATATGCAGCTTAAACTAGAAGAAGTTCTATATGTACCAGGAATGAAGAGAAACCTTGTCTCTATTTCGGCCCTTGAAGACAAAGGTTACAAAATTAATTTCTCAGAAGGAAGAGTCCTTGCATGGCACAAAGACTCCTATATCATATCTTCCAAAGTAATTTGTGTCGGAGAAAACAACTTATACAAGTTGACCATCAAACCAGTTCAAGCCTTATTACATGACACTATTAGCTTGAGTGGGTTATGGCATAGAATACTTTCTCACATTCATTATATATCTCTTCCAGCTCTAGGGAAAATCGTAACATGTCTACTAGAGATCCAGATCCCGCATAAAGGTGTTTTCAAAGATTCTGCCCTTGGCAAAAATTTTAAAGGATCATTTCCTAGCAGTGACAACCAATCCAAGGAAATCTTGGACTTGATACATTCAGATGTATGTGGGCCAATGACTATTGCATCTGTAAATGGGTACTTGTACTATGTACTCTTCATAGATGATCACTCCAGAAAAAGTTGGATTTAATTTCTAAAGAAAAAGGATGGAGTCCTTGCCAAGTTTCAAGAATTCAAAGCTCAGGTTGAAAACCTGACCGGAAGAAAAATAAAAATATTGAGATCAGACAATGGAGGAGAATACACATCAAAATAATTTAACAATTTTTGTATTGAAGCATGGATCAAGAGGGAGCTCATAGTTCCGTACAATCCTCAACAAAATGGGGTTGCTGAAAGGAAGAACAGAACTATCATTGAGGAAACTAAAGCAATGATACATGATCAGAGTCTACCTATGAATTTATGGTCATAATCATGTATGGAAATAGTATATGTTCAAAACTATAGTCCTCATCAGATGTTGAATAACATTACTCTAGAAGAAGCATTCACCAAAGTGAAGCCTGATATCGGACACTTCAGAATATTTGGATGTCCAATGTACCTTCATGTACCCAAAGAAAAGAGATCCAAACTAGAACCTTCAGGAAGAAAGGGTACATTTGTAGGATACAGTGAATCCTCAAAACCATATCGAATCTACATCCCAGGTCAAGGAAAAATTGAAGTAAGAAGAGATGTTACTTTTGAAGAAGAAGTAGCCTTCCAGAAATCTAGAGAAGCTCAAATGGAAATAGATAGTGAAAAAATACCTCCTCCTCATTCAGCAGTTCAGAGGGAGACATATATTATTCCAGATGAGTCAACACTGCCACTTGACCCATATACTCCATAAGATTCATTTGACCCAAGTAATATACCCAGAGACATCACAGTCGGACATAAAATACCTGCTTGGTCTCAACAAACTTTAGAATAAGTAGAAGGGCATAAAGCCCCATAAGGAGCAACCGGAGAAAGAAAGAGGCCTAAGAGGTTCTCAAGCTATATTTCAAACTTGACTCACATTATTGATTCAGAGCCAACTTGTCATGGAGAAGCCTCAGGTTAGCAAGTATGGAAAGATGCCATGACTGAATAATATCAATCTATACTAAATAATGACGTATGGGATGTTGTCCCAAGACCAGAGGGAAAGTCCGTAGTGACTTCCAAATGGATTTATAAAATCAAACATGTTTTTGATGGAAGCATTGACAAATATAAAGCAATATTTGTGGCCAGAGGGTTATCACAAATAGAGGGAGTCGACTATGATGAGACTTTTTCACCGGTAGCCAGATATACCTCCATTTGATCTATCATTGCACTAGTTTCTTCCATGGGTTGGAAGCTACATCAGATGGATGCAAAGATAACTTTTCTCAATAGTGAAATTGAGGAAGAATACTATATTGAACAACCAGAAGGTTTCGTTATACACAACGAAAAATCTCATGTATGTAGATTGAAGAAATCCCTATACAATCTAAAACAAGCATCATGTGCTTGGTATGAGAAAATGGATGGCATCCTAATGAGTTTGGGTTTCAACAAAAGCACAACCAACCCAAAATTATATTATCACATTGATGGCAATGAGTGTTTGATTCTAGTTCTATATGTGGAAGATCTTTTCATCACCGGTTTGGAGAGACTCATTGTTGAATGCAAGCAGGCATTAACTACCAAATTAGAAATGAAGGATTTGGGCCAAGTGCATTATTTCTTGGGACTAGAAGTATGGAAGAGATCAGATGAGATTTTCTTATGTCAAGGAAAATATACTTTGGAGATACTAAAATGGTTCAAAATGACATATTGTAAATCCATGCCTACTCCAATGGTAATGGACTTAAAGAATATGAATGACACTGATTCAGGAGACGTAGATCCACATTTATATCAAAAGATTATTGGATCTTTGATGTATCTGGTTAATACGAGACCAGAAATTTGCTATGCAGTAAATGTGCTTAGCCAGTTTATGAGCCAACCAAAACTGACACACTGGATAGCTGCAAAACACATATTGAGATACTTACAAGGCACAATTGGTTATGGCCTAAGATATGCATCCAATGTGGACTTAAGCTTGGAAGAATATGTCGATGCGGATTGGGTAGAAAGTGCAGTAGACAGAAAGAGCACCTCAGGTAGTTGCTTCACCTTAGGATCAACCATGGTTTCCTGGTGCAGCAGAAAAAAAATATCTGTGGCTTTGAGTACAGTAGAGGTAGAATACATTGTACTGAGTGTGGAAGTTCATGAAGCTGTATGGATTCACAAAATTTTGACAGACTTGTTAGATCATGAGATGGATCCGACAAATATTCATTGTGACAACCAGAGCTATGTAAATCTCTCCAAGAACCCAGTATTTCATGACAAATCGAAACACATTGAAATCAAGTATCACTATATCAGAGACATGGTGCAGAGGAAGACAGTACATGTACATTATCTTTCTACTCATGAACAAATTGCAGATATTTTCACTAAACCACTTGCCAATACAAAGTTCGAGTATTTCCATGAGAAACTTGGCCTGGTGGAAAATGCCTCCCTAGCTAAGAGGGAGTGTTGATGAATGCATCTATGGGAGACATTCTCCAGATTTCAAACCTATGAGTTGTGGATCATTGTTGTTATGTGAAATATTTCTCTTAGCTTACAAACTTGAGAGAAATCCACTAAGAAGGGTACGTGGTTCCTGCCTGAGACAAAGTTGGGAACATAGAGATGACCTCCTCCATTCAGAGAGTTGATAATAACTCCATATTATTATCCAGTGGAAAGGCGATCTGTTGAGTTAGGACGTGCATGTGGCTAAGCACAAGGTGAATGTGTGAAATCCCAAAGTGTTGGGTACATTGTCATGAGAACATAAAAGAATATGATGCATTAGCCTCCTTTGAGCAGCAGAGTTGATGAGAAGACTCCAGATGATTATCCTATGTGAGGCAGTGGGAAAGAAGATCTGTAGAGTGGGTGTGCCTATGGACGAGCACATGTGAATGTGTGAAGATCATGTTCTTCTATGTAATGCAGTGAATCAGAGCTATGACATCCCTATGGATGTGCCCTTAGTGGATGAGCACTAGTGGATGTATCAGATCATTTGCTATATATTTTTCAAGAGTTAGACCTACCTGTAACCCTAATTGTTATGTTAAAGGGTACAGGTCGGCCCCACCTTAATATGTCTAATAATAAATGTAAAATATAAGTAATATTAATTATTATAATAATAATAAATTATAAAGTGACTTAGAGAGGTTGGCCCTATTGAGCCAATAGACGCTTTTGTTGACTGGACAAGTCTAGTATAAGTAAGAGATGATTCCCCATTATGGGATCATATCTTCCTTGTGTGTTTGGAAATTACAGCAAATACATCTACTTGAGAAAAGGTGTGCACCTCTCTTGGCCACTAGTCTTCTAGGGCTTAAGAACCCTCTTGTGTGCTAAGTCATTCTTGGTGGTGAAAGGTCTTTCTCTTGAAGAATATAGCAAAGGATTTGGCTGGGTTTTCTTCCCTTGTTGAGAAGGGTTTCCCAGGATATTTCTTGTGTTCTTGTGTTTGGTGTTTCTTCTTGTGATCTTGGTTGCTACAACATTCTTGATTATGGTTAAGACATGATAAAATTAAATGAACTACATGCTTAACCTAGTTTATTGAAAATTCAACAACACCAACCTATTCCAAACAACCTATAATCATCTTGTACCATAAATAAGTGCATCAACAATGCACCAACCTATACCTCAACCTGTACCATCAACGAGTGCATCAACCATGCACAAAATATGTATCAATCATGCATCAAATACACATAAACTATGACTCATCAATATGTACCAACATCATCAACTATACACCTCAGGTATGTTCCAACTCATCAACTACTTGTCTCAACCATGTACCCAACATGTACCTCAACGAAAAGCCCTCATCAATTTCATCATCCAAATCTTATGTGTAACTCTGTAACATACCTGGTGTATATGATCACATACCTGCAAACCTTCTGTAACTTTAACAACAAGAGACTAGAATTTTCATCAAACTTTACTTTAGTCTCACATGACTAATTTTGGATTAGTCAACAACCCCGCACAGAATATTTGTTGTATGGATCTGAAAATGGTACAAAGAATACTAAAGACTATACCATAACCAATAAATTTTGTCTTACTAAATTTGGATCTGTTATGAATAAGTTATGATGTTTTTACCCTAAACACCTATTTTAGATTAGTTTCAGGACTAGCCACAAACCCTATTTTCCACGGAGTGTAACTCCAAAAATACAACAACCCACAAGATGAAATTTTTATCACAACTACTTGGATATGTTTCCTCATCGTCCTCCCAATTTCTTGGTCTGAATCATTCTAGAAAAAACTTTATTGTGAAAATGGTGAGATGACATGTAAATAACATACCTTAGAAAGCATCATCAAAAGAATTTATCCTCCCTTGAATTCTGGCCTTCTTTACTTCACCTTCCCTCTAAAATTTGCCTTAGATATCCTTTGGTAACCTTAGTCACTTGTAGATATTCAATATGTTCAAGTGTTATTAAAATGAGAGACCCTTGCCTCCTATTTATACTTTTATGAAGCTTCCTCAAGGGGTTACCTTCTAACCATCTTAAACGACTTTCCTTATTTTAGGGCTAACCCACTTCTAACCACTTGTCCACTTAGTAATTTCTCCATTAACTTTATTCTTTAAATAATTTCTTTTGTATCCACTTTGACTTATAGTACACCCATCACTTCACTTTGTTATTTACCTTCTAAAATATCTTAAACCACTTTCCTTATTTTAGGGCTAACCCACTTATAACCATGTGTCCACTTAACTTAACCATTTTCCATAATTAGTAAGTTCTCCATTAAATTTATTATTTAAATAATGTATTTTGCATCCTCTTTGACTTATAGTACACTCATCACTTCACTTTATTATTTAAATAATTTCCTCTTTGCAAACACTTTGACTACTTTGACCTTTTGGGGCTTCTAGATGACTCATGAGGGTTCTCCAACTTCACATGGCCATAACTCTCTAACCGCAAGGAGTTATGTGACGTTCAACATACCACCAAAAATGGAATGACATGTACTATCCATATATAATAGTCTTACCTGCAAATATATCAAAACTCATACCATTATCCATCAAACAAACTTGGGTCCATTACCCAAACCTTTGTGCTACCATAATTCACTACCAAAATTTCTTCAATGGTTGACATCAATGACAACCAACCCAATTAATCAACAATCCAAGGAAAATATCTAATGTAAGTGGCATGTGTGGTTAATTCCATTTCACCTAGTGGTCAACATAACCACTTGTAACCACTCTAACAACCTATAACCACCTCCTCAAATGCATCAAAATATCCCATGTGTGGTCCAAGGAGGGAATAATAATGCAAAATTGTGAGTACACCATCCAACTATGCAAGGAAAACAAATATGAGTGGTTCATGTGGTAAGTGTGATAATGTGTCATCCCTATCATGGCCTCATGCACTGTCACGGATCCCAAAGCAGTGACATATATCCCAATATGGTACATAGATCCCAAGGAAAATGGCATGAATCCCAATGTATATATATATGATAAAATATGAGTACATGGATCCCAAGGTAGCATCACATATCCCAATGCAGTTTTATGGATCTTGAAGCATGGTACATGGATCCCAATGCAAGATACACACTTAGAATGATCAGTCAAACTTCTTAACAATTCATTAGCTGATACACACCTAGTCATCTCTCTTAGCACAACATAACAATAAGAGTTAGTTTTAATATTTTCCTAAGTTTTACCCAAGGGGAAAAAGCATTAACCCTTATGCATGTGACAAATCCTAGGAGAACAAGTATTTCCCAAGTACTTAGGTGAATGATAGGTGATGTGATGAATAATTATGGAAAGGAGAAGGAAAATACTTCATGTGATGACCCTCAAAGTCATTTATATACATATGTTTTTTTATTTATCATCTAACTTTCATGTGATAGGATTTTTATACAATAGCCTTCAAGAGGGAGATTTATCATTGAGTTACATATCCTCGGCATTGTTTTGTTCCACCCATTTATGAATTTTTATTTACGTGTTCAGTCTATTGAACGAGTCCATTTATTCATAGACAGGAAAGGGACTAGGGGCATTGTGCTAAGGCCTAATATTGGCTCATTACCCCTTAATTGGGGCATATTACATTAGTAATGTTATTTTATTTATGTTGGATTTATTCCATTAGTTGTAATTATACCTCCTAGTCTCCTATATAGACCAAGGATACATTTTCATTTGGAATCATCTGGTACTTGAACATTTAAGTGGGGTAAAAGGAGGCTTCCCCCTCGAAGAGGCTTATTATCTAAAATTATCTCTTTTTCAAGGCGTTGAGTACTTTTTTTGAGGTTTTTCTATGCTATATTGATATTTGGTTCTTAACATATGGTATCAGAGCTCAAGGTCTTCGGGTTTCGCTGCTACATCTGAGACACCTTGGAATTTTTGCTATAACTTTTTCTCTACAATGTTTCAGAAGGAACCGCTTGAAGGATATTTAGCAGATGGATCAAGGTACATTGGGTTAAAATTTCAGCTCCTAAGGCCTTATAATTTCGGAGATAAAACCTGTACAAGATAGGGTTCTGGAATCATCCTAAACTAAGTCATTGTGAAATTTTTGCTATAAAAAAATTTATGTAATGTTTCAGACCCTAAAATCTAGAGGCTATTCACATAAATTAGTAAGGTATCTGTGGTAAAAATTTCAGCTTCTGGGTAATCCCAAATTTGTAGATACACCCTGTGGAAGATAGGGTATCTGACTAGTCCTATTGACTAGTCTCAAGAAGGTGTTCCAAGTAAAACAATCATAACTTCTTCCTAGAGTATCCAAATTGAGTGGGATTAGTTTCATTGGATCATGGACATTTTTTAGTATTTCTTGTACAAGTTTCAGAATTTATATAAATTATTTTGTGTGGGGCACGCTATAGAAGTGAGATCTCCTAGAAAGGCCAAAAATCATAAACGTTGTGGGGAAGTTACCTTAAATTCCACTTGGCACATCCAATTTTGATCAGACCTATGGCATTGCAGAGAAGAAATATCAGAGATCTACATAAAATAAATTTCCATACTCAAAAAGGCCGAAACTTGGGAGATACAACAGAAGAAAGATTGTCTAGCATAACCACCTAAAAATCAAGGTTCAAAAAGTGATACTTGGCCAACATGCCACCCAAAAAGGGAACTTCTACACCAAATAAGCCTCCGGACAATCCTACTTGGACTCTTGATGAAGGTGAAGAAATGCGTAGGGACATAAATGATTTACAAAAGAAGATAGTAACAAAAGATGAACTACAAGAGATGGAAGCTAAGTTGGAGGCAAAGATGGATGGTTTAAAAGAGGATATCATGGAAGTATTGAAAAAATTTGTAACAAAGAAGACACCTGAAAGTGAAAATGCATCCCATGAAATTCATGATGAGGACACAAGGAAGGTGAATCAAGAATGGAGAAACTCCAACTTTGGGTTGAATACCAACCACGCTCCTAAGATCAATATGAGGAAGTTTGATGGCAAGGACCCAATCACATGGATACTTCAGATGGAGCAATTCTTTGATCTACATAATGTGTCACATACACAAAAGGTATGACTTTCTTCTTTATATTTAGAACCTAATCAATTTGTATGGTATCGATGTCTTTGTTCTCACAAACCACTCGTCACTTGGACAATTTTCACAGAAGAAATGATAGCACACTATGAGGATACAAGGAGTAATACCTTCTTTAGCCAATTGATAAATCTCAAGCAAAAGGGTTCAGTTATCAAGCACATTGAGAACTTCCAAAGATTGAATATAAAGGTAACTAATATTCCATATGATCACTTGATTGATGTATTCATAGGAACTTTAAAGGATAACATTCAACATGAGGTTCGCCTTTGGGAACCCAAATCATTGGAGAATGCATTTAAGGTGGCAAGAAATGTTGAAAGTA
>ML792699.1:200360-239300 GCA_009831015.1 Picea engelmannii
AAATAAGTTTGCATCAAGTACATATATATGGATATGTATGATTTTGTTGTGACTGGTTTACTTTTGTGGTCCATTCGAATAAGGTGATATTTGATGAATTGTTATACTCTTTAGACAATTTTGCACATAAAACTTTATCTCAATTGGTTGTAAATTATAAAATATTTGGGTCCCCATGTGTCCTCCAGACCACTTAAGGGATGAGATAGCATGATCTATATTTTCAATTCATGCCCTGAATAACTAGATATTACATACATGTCTTACATCTAATACATTGTTTTCAATTTTGAATGTACTTGCATGCAATGAATTTGAGTTAGAAATGGATCAAAGATATTGTAACTTAGAACTTTAGAGTTCAGATATGTTGTAATCTATGCAATATCATGAAATTGATGTACATGGAATTTGAGAACATTTCCCTAGTCTTTAGGTTTTGGATTGATTAGTTTGAAATTTTGAGTTCATGTGACAATTTTTATGTGGATTCATAGGCATTTAATGCTAATAGAAGTCAGAAAATGGGATTTATATGACCTCCTTGTTTGGTATTTCACCATCTAGGCCTCTAGAGTTGGAGATGTTGTCCAATGTTGCATGACCTTTTTCTTTGTGATTCTACTTCTATCACTTCTGTCAGTTTTTTATTTGTAGCTCATGTCAGCCTTTTCCTTTAATTATTTTTCTTTGATTGCAATATCATACCATCTATTTGATTAGTTATTCATAGCAAATACCACTAATTTTCTTTACACATGGAATAATTATTTCCATAAAAATAATTCTATCTGATCAATTATTTCACCATCTTTCCCTCTATAGTTGGAGATGTTGGTATCTATTATTAATAATGGATACTATGTATGTTGGTATCTCTAATACATGTATATTAAGGTTGAATGTAATAAATTAGACTTATATTTCTTACAAGTATATTAAGGTTGAATGTGACAAGTTAGACTTATATCTCTCTTACATGCATATACTAGAGATCCCACCTACAAAAGAGGAAAAGGAGAGAACTAGGGTGGAAGAGGAGATAAAAACAAGGGAGACCCCACCTGCATAAGAGATAGAAGAATCAGTCTAGCAATAAGCACATGGGATCTAAAGGATGTAGGGGACCACCAATGCCCTCAAAATTGGTGATACCACTTATACATTTTCATTTACTAGCCTCGAGGGTTTAATAAGAGACCAAATAATTTTTGTGAAGTGACAATGTACTAAAATGTGAGATATGATTTTTGTTTTTATCCTAGAATAAATAACATTTACATGGCCCTTCCATCCTCTCATGTGGATATTCTACCAAGTTATAATCTTATCATTTATATCCATCCACATGAAATTCATTGTCTTTTGATGAACCATAACCTTCCAAAATTTCTTCCATGACTACTTTGGATCCCTTTTAGCTTTGAGAGGAAACGAGGTCCTATACCCTAACTTAACCACTCACATGGAGAGGTATTGGCTCCCCACTTAAGATAGTTATCCTCCTCTAAAAGATGGACGAAAACCTCAATGGGTTAAGCTATAAGAACATTTCACATATGGATGAGTCTCTTATCTAAACCAAAGGATTATTGTAAAAACCACTAAGAGCCCCACCTATCTATTGGAATTGGGATATGATTATTATTATTTTTAATTATGATAGAAGATATATGTCATCCATTTTTTAAATTTGTTTGTATATGCATATAATTTATGCTAGTCCATATCTAAGTAAGTTATGATAAAAAAAAAAACATAAAAATATATAGCAATGTTTCCCTCCATATTCATCCATTGATTAATCATCAAATTCTATTAATATCAAGTTTAAATAATTAAAAATAACTAAACTCCAGTCTTCTGGCCCTTGATAATAAAATTATAGTATTATAAATGGTTGGAATTATGTCCTTATGTGATAAATGGACAAGCTCAATAATCCTTCTAGAAACATTTTTCTCTCTTCCCTAAATCACCATTTGATAGATATTTTTTAGATATGCTTTAAAGGAAAATGGTATACATAAGAATTTAAAAATCTTTCCAAGTTGGGTCTAATACCAACTCAAATTTTCTAATCATCTCAAAACCTCACTAAGGATTTTCTTGTAATACTAGTCCTATCCAAGTGAGTTTGAATTTTACAACCTAATGTTCTGTTGAAAATATAAAATCATATTGATGCATTGCTAAATAAATCGTATCCCTCTTTAATGGGGAGAAAAATAGTGATGGAAAATGCGTATTAATAATCTTGCTTTGAGCAAATATTTTAAAAAGTGAAATTCCCTTTAGTTTTTCTTTGGTTACTTTATGGGTAAGCAAGTACTCAAGAGTTTTAGTTGGTGTGGAATAAAGTTTCATTGAGAGATGTAACCTTTATAGATAGAATTTTGTATCATTGATAATGACATAAACACTAGCATTGATGAAAATATTTCAATAACTCTCATGAAAAATATACCAAATCCTACTAGATGAAAGACCATTTTACACAATCATGTGATTTTTAAAATTAAAATATAATTAATAAAGCCTTGATTAATGATTCAATTTGTAGTGCCTTTCTATTAAAGATTAGTCTTTCCCTACATCTATTACAAAGGTTGTTAATTGGTGTGGATGACGTTCCCTTGTTTATTAGATAGTGTTTCCATTTAACATCTTGTACCAAAGCATAAAGCTCATTTTCATAAATATGATAGTTCAAGACTGCTACATTAAATAACTTAAAATCATAGCAAATTAACTTACTTCCTTGCATCATGACCATAAGCTCCAATCCATTTCCTCTCGCATTTCATAATTATATTGGCCCAAAAATGTAAATATAGGACATATTAGAACTTTATATGGCTCACATTCGTAGTAGAGAATTCAAAGGAAACGACGTTCGAATAATCAACCTATATGATTTTATTAATAATTTCAAATATATAGCAATCACGTGGTTATTTTTAATTCAAAATTGTTCATGTTAAAAAAATGCTAGCTTGACTAGTAAAATACCAACAAAATGTACAAGAAAACAAAAATCATGAAAATTATACCATAATGTGTTGCTTGAAATTTACCCTAAATAAACTTGAAATGCAATATTTTTTATTTATTTATTTACTTTTTATCGGTCTTGGTGTTGTTTTATCATGGTTTCCACATTGTTCATCAAGTTTGAAAGGGAATTTTCAAGTTTCATAGTTACTTAAACATGTTTCCTATGGGAGAAACGCTTTTAAGTGCACCCAAATATTTGTCTCTTCTAACAAAAAACAATTCAACAAAGAGTAAATTTTCTAATTTTAGTAGCCATTACATTGTATAATAATCAATGATTTTGTCAAGATCACCCAAACATTTGTCTCTTCTAACAAAAAAAGCAATACAATTTTTCTAATTTTAGAAACCATTACATTGTATAACAATCAATGATTTTGTCAAGATCATAAGGTATATTCTCTTTGAAATCTATAACCATAAAAAGTAGTTAACAAATATTTCTAGATAATTGACTGAATTAACATATGATAAGACTTTGATAAACAAATTTATAGACTTCTTACTAAAAAGGAATAGACGTGTACTTTGATTTCTAAACTCTAGATTGTGTCATTGTATCATGTTGAGGATAATCACTTTTATTCTTTGAACTATTTTCATTGGGATGCTCCTAAGATTTGTTATGGCATCCTAGGCTATGCAACAATGAAGTTTGAACATACAACGAGAAATCATAAATGCCTTATTTATTTGAAGAGTGGCACAACCAATTGCATAAGTTTGTAAGTTCCACTTGAGTAGCTTATATATATATATATATATATATATATATATATATATATGGTTATGTGACTAGTTTTCATGATGTCTTAAACAAATTTTGCATTATTAGAAAGGGGAAATTGATTGATTATATACTAATCTTTGGGCATATTAAACATGGTTTAAAAATTGATCAAGCTAAACAACCTTTTGGTTTACTTCTTACAAATAAACAATTATTCCAATTGAGCATTTGTTACTGTCTATATGCATAGTAATCCATGAGAGGTTGTAGACTGAGCATTCCATTAAGTATTGATTGAAGGAGCTTGAACATATAGTTGGTCATTGACTATGATCCACCTTTTAATAAGAAATTACGAAAAGTACAATGAAGAGATAGAATGACAAAAAGTTATAGAAGCATGACTTTCAATAATCTTAGTTGATCCTCTTGTATGATAGTCAAAAGAAAGACAAGGTTGAAAAATTAACCTATGGATATTTGGAGTCTCATCTCTACCAAACCTCTACACATCATAATATAATTAAGTAGATAATCATCCAATTATTAGCATATGTATCTTGAATGATAAAATGCAGAGGAAAAAAATAACACATCATAACATATTAATATATTACACATCATAACACATCTAAAATTTTCAAATGTAATTAGAAAATTTGTCATCATGTCTAGAAGTACATAATTGTAACTCATTCCCAAAGTACAAAATGGAAACTAGGGCCTTAAGTACTACAAAATCCACATGGTGGAAATGACAAATGGAGGCAATCATTATTTTCCACCACCCCTAGCACTGCCAGAGGCATAGATCCAAAAGTGATCTTTCTCTTCTTTGTGCTTGAGAAACCTTGAATTTTCCAATGTTTGAGGATTGTTATGTGTTTCTACAGACTCGAAACAAAACAACAATTTATAGGTTATGTTTCATAATTTCAAATATCAACAAACTTGCAAAATAAAATTTCACAATTCAATATAACAAAAATTCACCACAAATATGAAAAATCTTGTATGTGATGTCCTCCTCCTGGACCCAAACCTCTCTAAATTCCTACCTACAAAAGTTGCAAGCAATCAATATAGATTAACTGATGAATTGTTTTAAACACGTGAACATTATTATGGCGGTAAGGAAGATAAACATAAATTACATAAAGACATTGATGCAAACGTGAAAATCAATGATGAACTTTATACAAGAAGACTATTAACATATATGCAATGTATAACATTGGACAAAATTCCATTGACATGAAGAGATATAAAAAAGTATTGGGATACATGAAGTGCCAGCATCACCACATAGAACTCATAGAAATCACAATGTGGAAAGAAGATGGAGTCTCATCAAAGTTGGGAATTCAAACCCAGTGTTTGGTACAATTTGTATTTTTATAAATCAGCAAAAAGATAAAGCAACAATGGAAAATTAGCACTATTGTGTTGTAGAGAGAGAGAAAGAGAGAGAGAGAGAGACAATCATACAAGTGCATAAGAGAGAAGTAACCATAACACAATAACTTGAAATCAAGAGAACAGTAGGGAAGGTTTCCTTAGGCAAATATACAACAAAATTATGTCCATTGTCTAAATAGTTAGCAGTTCTACTTGCATTTATGTCAAAGTAAGATACTCTGAAAGTGTCCATCCATGGAACTAAGGCACTTTGCATCTAAAGAAAAGTATTACTCTTATGAAAGACAATGATCAAAAATTTATTTTTGTTGATCTAAGTCAAAAATGTAATCAAGAAACTACAATGAACTTTCCCATATGATGGATTACTTCCTTTGTTTGTGTCTATGTGTGTAAGTTTACTTTTGAAGCTATGGGTGACATCTTTTATGAATACTTGTTGAAGGATGGATACAAAGTAACAACTTCATTGTAGAGCTATCGGTGATATCTTTTATGAATACTTGTCGAAGGATGGATACAATGTAACAACTTCATTGCTAACATTATAGTTATATATAGATATATACTCCTTTATATTAAAGTGTTATTCTTAATTATTGATTTCTTCAATATTATAGTAATATCTAAAGTAATTTAATATCCTTTTGATGGTCTCTCCATTTCTTCCACATTTGAAATGGCCTTCTCCTACTGGGTTGGAGAATTCCTTGATATAAGCCTTCTGCAATTTTAAAATATCCACACAATTTTAGATAAACTATGTTGACATCCACATAAAATATAATGCCCTAGAAACTAATTAGATGGGATGGCTTGAATAAGACAAGGTTCTTGATTACAATTATTGAATATGAAAAAGCATGGAATAAGTCATTGAATACACCTTGTTGTCTATGTAAAAATATTCCTTTAACTCTTCTGGTTGTTTCCAACGACCTCCATATGATATGATATGTGCACGTACGAGAAGTGTAAGAATGGAAAGTAAGCCACTCTCTTTTGTAATGTCTTTATATTGCACCAAAATAATTATTTCTAATTCAAAATTGGTCATTCTAGATAGACATAGATCTTCAACTTTCTATATAAAATAGCTTTTGAATAACTTATTTTATTTATTATTCTCAGCTATGAAGCACCAAGACTGAGCACCAAGACTAGATTTGCACTATAATAAACATGGTGCTTAAAAACATCATGGTAGTCATTGACATATGTTATGATAAGATTTCAACTTTGGAGCAAAACATCATCATTGTAGGATGTGTATTGCATTTTAAAACAATAGATTCATCTTAACAATTTATTTTTATTGAACATTTTAATAGATTCATCCTAACAATTTATTTTTATTGAACATTTTACAACTTAGTTGTGAATGAGTTATGGTTCGAATGACAAGGATAATAAAAATTTGGATGCTTAACACAAGCAATCCACTAAAAAATAGTATCACTGCATACAAGGGATTTGGAAAGTAAATTTAGAATAGGTTAAACATTCGACTTGTAAAATATTAGCACACATGACCATTTCACCAAAAGTGATATCTGCACCTAGAAGTTTTCACAATATTCAAAAAAGAATATTCCTTACAACTAGTGTTCCTAACAAGTAGTGCAAGATGCATCTTCCCAATGAAAACTATAAGGTTGTTTCTTGCTAATTCATTTTCGCATCTTTGTCACTAAGATAATGGATTAGTGACAAGAAGACACTACAAATGTGGAAAACTATAAGGTTGTTTTCTCGCTAATTCATTTTGGCATATTTGTCACTAAGCTAATGGATTAGTGACAAGAAGACACTACAAATGTTGATAAGATAAGATAACTCACTTGGTTAGCTCAAGTTTCAGCAAGCCTCTTTATAATATATCAAAGGTTTGTTAGATTTTCTTATCAAAGGTTTATCGGATTTTCTTTTGATAGGATAAGGGAACTCACTTGGTTATTTCAAACTTACAAAATATCAAGGTTTATTGGATTTTCCTTTCGATTTATGTTTTACTAAATGTTTTACTAACAGGTGCATGTTATGTTAGTTTACTCTAAATGGAAATAATTTCAGATAAGATAGAATGCTACTACATGTCATTTACAATGAAAATATAATAATTCAAATACTAGATTTTTATTAGATTCTCAGGAGTTGTAATCCCTACCCATGTCTAGTGTGGTCATTGTCAATGTCCTATTAATGCTAACTAGAATAGATTCATTCTAATCTTAAATTAAATTTATAAGAAAACAAGAAAAGGAAACATGACTTCCTTTAGTGCCATTGTATGTGTGTGCCTCATCCAACCAATTGATGTTGTGAAAAAATGGTCATGCCACTTCATGAAAAGTTACCTTGAACCAAACAACGCATCATAATTCTATAGTTGATGAATGCCAAATAATTCCTATCAAGGAACAAAGTGAAAAAAATCAAATAGAAATGCTACACATGCATTGATAAGGAATACATGGATGTTGTTTTTGTTTCTAATAATAAATAGCATAACTATGCTCAAAACGAATTGGAAATATTTATAAGAGGTGGCTCCCATGAATAAATGGAATGGGATCATCTTTCAAATGACCATAGACAACTAAATAGGAACAATAAACATCCTAGGATTTTCATTGGGGAATGTTTGAGTCGATGATTAATATTAACATCTCGTGTATTTAAAAAAAAAATATGCACCTTATAGGCAATTTCTCACTCTAACTTGTATTAAAATCACTACGAGAATTATTGTAATGTGGAGGTTATGTCTATGTAACATAAAGGCCTTAGATACAATATGAAAATGTGTAATTACATTAAGTAATGGATAGAAAAGTTTATTAGTGATCATGAATCTCTTAGAATTGATTCAAAGTGGCCAAGTAACCTTAGGCATGCCTATGCCTTTATAGGGAGAATCATATCCATAAACAAAGAGCACTCACAGCGTATGTTTACCTTGAATATATTATGATGTGAATTTGATTTGTTTTACTTTTATTCAGACTTTGAGATGATAATTATGTGATTTGATGTTACATTACGATGTGAGTTGCATTATGATGTGAATGTAATTTGATTTACCTAGATAAGAAACTTGACTCTTGTCATCTACGAGATAAATTGAAACTTCCTTCTTTTAATCTTAATTTCATCACTATCTGTTTTGGATTGTGAAGCATTGGGTATAGGCATACGAGTAATGACAACAACAATCATGCAGAGAAACAATCACATTTCTTTCAGAAGTTAGAAATCCAAGAAAAAGGAGCAACTTAAGTCCACAAATGAAAAAGATAAGAACTTTTTAGTAATGTCCAACAAATGACCAAGAAATAGGTCAACATAATTATGGTACAATTTAAAGTCCAAAGACTATGGGTGTGTCTGAAATAACAATCCTAGATGATAAAACATTAACAAACAATGAGAAATACAAAAGAAAATAAAAGAAGAGGAAAACCCTAAAAGGCACAAGGCTCTATCTCAACATCAATATTATCACTGGAAAGCAAAGTAGAATGAGAGGCATAATAGGAAGAAAACTTTAATAATGGATATATAAGACCCATAAGTGAGCCTTACATTAATTAATTAATTAATATTTATTAAAAATCAACTTATTTTCTTTTTCCAGTGAGATTCTTGATTAAATTGCAACACAAAGAAGGCCACAAGCTTAAACACTATAACTTGAGTGGGAGAATCATGCTTTAATTATATAACTTCATGGCCTCGACATCCATGAACATTAGCAAGGGCTCAATGATTCAACACATTAGGGAATTTCCCATCTAAAGTTCCCAGATTCCACTATTTCCCCTTTGGGATAAACTAATTCAAAATATGGAAAGTAGATCCCCAATCTCTAAAATACACAAAGAGAAAATGATAAGGGGCCCAATTATAGGAAATGCAAAGCTAAAGAATGATATCATATTCTTATTGGAAGAAACATTTATATCATATCACAATACAATATATTGATTATAAGAAAATTTGATGGAGATATTCAATTCTGAAGCTGGATTTATTCTTTTGGCTACTTGTCCATATAAAATTAGTCACTAGAAAAAATGTAACATAAATTGGAATCATAAGTCCTATGTGATGTTCTCTATGTTTTAAAAGTGAAGAAATCTGCATCTAGATTGTATATTATCATTTAATTATTGTCCTAATTTGGAAGATTCTCCTATTGAGAATTAGAATTCTTATAGAAATGAGACCAAATATGAAGAAAAAATTGTTCAGTAAATAGCTTTCATCTTAGCCTAGTAACTCAAAAGTTAGTCCTTTAATAAAACAATATTGATCCCTCATTCCAAGAGTGTTATTCTTGGAAATTTGGCTTGCCAAGAATAATAAATTTGTAGGGATAAGAAGATCTCTTCATAAAACACACTAAAATATGGTATTAATATCCTAAGGGATATAATCACTACAAAATACATAAATATAATGGGGAGTGTAAAAAGAACTCCAATGAAAGAAAGTGTATGTGAACTTGGACTATTAATATGGTATATCATAACCACAACACCATAAGTCATGAACATCCCAAAAGAGCCAATCCTCCCAAAATCACCCTTTCATATAATGATATTAATAATGATATTAGAAAGTGAATCTAGAAAAAAAGGAAGTATGTTTTATTACTTGATGGAGTCTTAAAAGGAAACCTGAGCATGTTAGGCTCTAGATGAATTATATAACGAAGAGAGAAAATAATTGTTGAAATATGTTAAGAATATGGGAAAACCATGGAAAGATCATTGACTATTCTAAAAAGAGTGTATATATATCACTTTGAAGAATGTTATAGTCTTTAAAATTATTAGAGTATAATATCCCATCTCAATGAACTCTATTAATCTTCCAATATCCAATTGAAAGAAATTATGTGAGAGAAATATGTACTAAAAACATTTGATATTTGGGAGAATCACATTTTTAAAAGTTACAATTTAGAGCTATATATAACTTACAATCAAAAAAATTATGTGAGAGAAATATGTACTAAAAACATTTGATATTTGGGAGAATCACATTTTTAAAAGTTAATATCCCATCTCAATGAACTCTGTCAATCTTTCAATATCCAATTGAAAGAAATTATGTGAGAGAAATATGTACTAAAAACATTTGATATTTGGGAGAATCACATTTTTAAAAGTTACAATTTAGAGCTATATATAACTTACAATCAAAGAAATTATGTGAGAGAAATATGTACTAAAAACATTTGATATTTGGGAGAATCACATTTTTAAAAGTTACAATTTAGATCTATATATAACTTACAATCAAGTAACTCAAATCAAGTAACTCAAGTCAGGAAAAAACATATTAAAATCCAAAAAGTAACTCAAGTCAGCCAAAAACATATTAAAATCCAAAAAGGAAACAATATTCATATTTAAAAAACACGACCAACCTATTAAAAAACTATTTATATGATTATTGCAAAGGTCCGATGGATTTTAGTTTATGCTTCACATAAACTCTTGATTTATTGGTCTTTATTTTCTTAGTTTGTATCAATATTCTCTTGGTATTTCTTCATTGAATAGAAGCCCATGTGAATATTTGTATATCTTGCTAGAAATTAAGCGCTAAAAAGTAACATATCTGAAGTTGAATGGAGCTGAAACTATGGAACAATAAATAAATCAAGTGTTCGATGTGGATGCTATCGGATGGGCATCACCATTCATCAAAAAGTGGGTTTCATAAAAAGTAGTTTAGGGTTGCAAATGGAGTGGGTATCTACTATCAACTATTTTTGTAATGAAACTCTATTTCTTACTATGTTGGAAATAATGGAAATTGAATAGAGGAATCTATTTTTATATGAGACCATATTTGTATTTGAATGTATATTCCCATCTTTTATAATTGTGTAAAAGTATATATAACCTTAGCTAAGGATTAAGAAATCAAAACTTGAATTATTCTTAAGGTCTAAGTGATAATCTTTTTAGTTTAATGTCAAACCACTCTCTTATTATAATATGAAAAAGTTTTAAGAATAGAAATAAATGAATTAAATTGATGTGGATAGGTAGGAGAGGAAAATATGGCATTTTCTTATTAAAATGGTAGTGTTTAGCCAAACCAAGGGAGGTGTGAGGTGAAAGAAAACATTCATTTTATAGTAAGGTATTGGCTACCAAAAGTCTTGGGTACCTCTATTTCTTTCATTGGACTGCCTAAAACGTTTGTGAGGCATAATTTGAGGCTCATGTTGCAACGAATCCTCTCGATCCATATATATTATATATGTACTAAGATGCAAATCTGTGACAAGCAATAACTGTATGGAAAATTATTTTAATCAATTGAAAATATTTTAATTTACATCAACCCAATGTCATTCTTGGTCTGTTGGCTATTCATTTTGAAATTCCAAAGTGTCAATCCAAGTTTTCTTAGTATATTAAGAAGGGTATAGAACCTGAAACATTGAAGAGTTTTATAAGAAAGTGCATGCTTCCATTCGAGCAACCCTGTCAATCAAACACATTGAGAAATATGTTTCTAAAATAGTGCAGAAGCATTACTTGACAATAAAACTAACCTATGAAGAGATAGAATCTTGTAACATCCCGCACTGTTGCACTGAGAAAACTTATTCTTTGAGGACACTTGCTCGCAAGTGATCCAGATTATTATGCTATTAAAACATTTGACTTTGATTATGATACGTTATGGGTAGATGACATGTTGTTTTACTGCATTGACATAGACAGGTTCTATTGACTCGGTTTTACTGAGTGTGCAGGGTTTTAGACCTTAAGGATGCAGAGGCATCGATGGAACCCCTTGGACTCCGGATCGAGTCAGCGAGTGTGCTATTCGGGTTTGATTGTTTTACTGTGATTTTAGTACATTTGATTAGATGATATGATGTGGACATGTTCTGACATGATTGTTGATGATGCAGGCTGACGATAGCTTGCCGACCAGACTCACATATGGAGTAAAGGGGCCACACACAACTACCAGAGAGGTTGAGGGAGAGGTGTGGACAACAGCCTTGCCACAGCCTACTAGCACTCCCACCGTGGCTCGAACTGTAGGTTAATGATTACCTAGTTTGAGAGGACCCACAATGTCGCGAGGGAAGACTATGACAGTCGCTCACGATGATTCTAAGGGGCGTGCAATAAGACGGGAGCCTTATTCCTTATAAGCCCTTAGTCTCCCACAAGTTCACCTGGTGGAGTGTTGACTCCAGGGGTTATTGATGTCTACCAATCAATCAAGAGGCGAGTGGCACCCTTGGAGCACGTAGTGCGTCCTAAAGGGCACATCGCACAAGGAAACAAAAGAGGCGAGTGGCACCCTTGGAGCACGTAGTGCGTCCTGAAGGGCATGTCGCACAAAGAAACAAAAGAGGCGAGTGGCACCCTTGGAGCACGTAGTGCATCCTGAAGGGCACGTTGTGCTAATAATGACAAAGGAACGAACCTAGATGACCCTAAGACAATTAACGTGCTAAGAAATTTTAAAAAACAACTTCCCTAATTAAATGTCGCCCAGTGCAAAATCTAAATTCTAAGTCTAAAAATTTCGCTAGGGGTAAAACTTTGTCTACCCTTAAGAATATAGCTTTATAAAATAAAAAATATAGAATAATAAAATGTTAAAATAAAAACCATTTAAGTAACGATTTTGGTCTTCATAAATTTTTGGGTAAAATGAAGAGAGTAAGAAATTAAATAAAATCAGTGGATAAAATGTAAATAAGAAATTAATTATTTTAACTTTTGATAGTTTAAAAAGATACTAAATTAATAATAAAAGGGAAAAAGAGGTTAAATTACAAAACTGTCGTTTTTAAAAAAAGGGGAAGGAGGAAATTTAAAATTTAGGAAACTAGGGAAGGAGGTAACATAAAGGGAAAGATGGGGAACTTAAGGTAAAAGCGGGAGGTCAACTTAGTAAAGAATCTGCATTTGAGAACCTTCTAAATTGAACTAAATTAGCAACTTCATTATAGGGAAAGTCTTTAAAACCTGTAAGGGAATCTAGGGACACCTAGGAGTAAATTTAGGAGTAACTCTAGGTGGGTGAGGGAAATAAGACAAATTCATTAATTAAAGAAAATAATTAATGGAGACACATGGGAGTTGGATAACACTTGTACAAAGGAGAAATTTTAGAAGATTTTTATTAAAACTTAAATTAAATGAGATTTAGGGAAAGAAGAGAAGTTCTAAAACTCTATAAAAGAGAGGGAGGATAAGGAAGAGGGGATCGGATGTTAGTGTAACGTTACGCTGCCGGATTAGTGACTTGACTGATTTACATGTGGAAGTTGGGATTTCCCAGCTCGGAGAGGAGTGGTAGCTCGGCCTTGCGAGGCGAGCTGGGAGCTAGACGTACCATCTGGATAGTGTGTGGCCCCTTTGCATCTCGGGGGGCTAAGGGGGAAGCAGAGTAACCCTAGTGTTGGTTGGGAGGTACCGGTGAGGTCTCGACGGTCGGTGAGTGGGAGCATCATGGAGAGCGCAGACGTCAGTCGAAGCGAGTGATCAGGCAAAGTTACGCTCTGTGATTGGTAGAGTAGAATGCATTAGGATTTATGATTTAGATATGCATGTGTATTGGGTAATCTGGATGGAAGAATATTTAACTTCGATCGGTGTTGGATCTTGTTGGATTGAATGGTTTTTCTTTATTTACTTACTCCGACGAAATTTTGTGTATTTATCATTTTTGTAAAAACTTTACTGTGTAAATTTGAGTAAACTCTAGCCTTGTATTTATCATTTCGTCTCCATCCCCGGAACAACGAAGCTCACTGTGTAAAGTCACGCTAAAAAAAAAAAAAAAAAACTTGTTTCTAGCACACCCTTTTTGTAAATCTGTTACCCAAGAAAACTCTATCATGGCGTTTTTGTTTGTAATTAGTTACTGTGAAATTGTTTCCGGAGTTCGAAATTTATGTGTATTTATCAGTGCATCTCCATCCCCAATTTGCAACTCTTCCCCTTTGTTTTCTTTTGTCAATTTCATGCTTTGGTCAACAAATAAGGATATTGTGGAGATCCTGCACCGGTGTTAGAGTGCCACAGATCTAATTGTTGTGACTATTCCATTAATCCATATCAGATTTTTGGGATAGTTTCACAAAATCATAAAGGAGTCTACCACATACATGACTGCTATGTGATATCATGAGATCATGGAGCGTGTATCATTTTTTTTCGAGGGCAATGCATTCACTAAATGGACCCAGTGGTTATGCCAAGTTTTACTACTACCATTCTAGAGAACTGAAGAAGAGATCATGCTTGTGGTCGAATCTCGTGGCTCTGAATTGCAATCCAGTCCTCAAAACCAAAGACTGTGATTTTGTCTTCAGCTTAGGAAGTGGTTTGGTCCATTGTTTTTTATTCTTTCAAGGGGATAGATGGCCCTAATATACCTGTTGTTTGAAGATTCAGATAGTGTTTTGAAGTTTTATTGAAACTGTAGCATGAGCGCTCGCATGATCAAGTGGTGGACGCCAACATTTAATGTGAAGACTGAGAAAATCGACATAATCCCGACCTGGGTGAAATTGATGTGAGATCTAGACTGCCTGAGTGTGTTGGTTAAGAAAATCATTACCTCGGGGCGTTATAGAAGGGTTAATCCCAGCGCTTTAACTTGTTGGGTGTTTAACCTCTGTAAGTTGATTGTTAACACTCAGTGATTCATTTCATGTGACCAGCAGACCTGTACCTTCAATCCCGGAGTCATTGTGCCTTAAATCTACACTGTCGTTTTCTTTTATCTTACACTGGATTGACAGTAAAAGTTGGTCTTAAACGCGTGAGATTTACTCGGTAGCCACCTCCTTTTACACAACGATAACACTGGTCTTACCCACAGCCTCAAACACCATTTACACACAACGATAATGCTGGTTGCATATGTTGGGTAGTGACAATGTTGGTCGCATGTTAAATGCTGGATGCGATAATGATGGATGGGTTGTACATGGGTTTTAGCTCCATGTGAGATCCCTCCTCGTGGCTTGTGCTAGGTGTTTACACTTAAACTCCTCTCTTGGTTCCTCAGGTGCTTGATATATGCCTTTAATGGGCGCGTTTCCAATGTTGAACGCTCCAACCTCTAGACTCGAGCTCGGGTAGATTGTTGGGCCCAAACTTTTGGTAGCGATATATCTGGAGGCAACATATTAATTTAATGGTGGTTTTCTTTTAACTAATTTAATGACAGGCAACCTATTAATTTAATGGCCCATAACATTTTGTGCTTTAAACTAATGCCTTAGGGAGTTTCCTATGGTGATTACCTTCTCCGCTCTTGTAGGCGTATGTCCTTTTTATTTTCTTTTGGTTTCTATTAGGGTATCTGCAATTTTCTGATGCATTGACTATAGGCTGTTATTAACAGGCATATATGTTTTGCTTAAAGTTTATCATGCCGACAGGGTTTCTGCACTTTCCTTCTACTTTGATCACTCTTCTAGAACCTGTACTCCTTACTCCAATTATGTGTTAGGTAAACCAATGACATTCGAGAGCACTACTTTGTTGCTTACTTAAATCAAGCTTATAATGTTAATAAGCATGATTTAGAATATAAAGGATTATTCAGTAGAATATTGTTTTTAGGTATATATGGCTTATTGATAAACACATATGGTTGTTATAATAGGTACATGTAATGTTATTGTAATGTATCGTGTTGTAATATGTAAATGTAGCATGGTGGAAAAATAAAATAAGTGTAAATGTTTTATGTTGATAACCCCTAAGATGTAATGTGATTGTCATTTTATTGCAAAGTTTTTATAAAATAAAATGTAATGAAGTTATCATTTATGGTAATGTTATTGTAGTTTTATTGTTAATGATCACATATAAGATGTAAGGTGATTGTTATGTTATTGCAAGGTGATTGTGATATAAATGTAATGTTGTTATTATTTATGGTATGTTATTGGAATTTTTTTGTTATTGATAAACATATATAAGGTAAGGTCCTTGAATTAAGTACAACAAGTTATTATGATTTAGTAAATGGGGTTTTGAAATTAATTGAATTTACATTATTTTTAAGGTTGGACTTGGTAACTCATTGACTATTGGAACCGAATGGAGTGATTGATCTGTAATTAATTCTAATTTGGGTTGTAGGTAATGTCGAGTCTTAAATAGTGGTTGGTTGTTGTCAAAGCCCTTTCTGACTTGCGCCTTCCATAGAGGACGTGGATGTTTTTTTAATTATTGTTGCACTTGGTTATGTAAACTTTGATGAGCTTGGTTGCTTACGGTAAGGGTTCTAGCGACCTGCGTATTTTATTGTTGAGTTTCTAGGATGTTTGTCCTTAGCTTAGTAGGCTTGGTCTATTGAGTCGGATGGGATGTAGACACCTCCATGTTCCTCAAAACAGTCGCCAGCGCTGAGACCTTAAATGGTTTAAATTGATGGGAACCTAGGCTTGAGCGTTTCTTATGTGTCTTGGAGGTCCTAACCATTGCAGGGTAGGATGGGTAGGTAGTCAGTCTTATTTATTTTGTTGGTTGATTGTCATACCTTGCTTGCAAATACTTGATGTGCGTCTTAGATCGTTATGTTATTGTTGCAGTTGCATGCGCCATGTTCATCGTCGTGTGGTGACACAGAGTCGAATGTATCTATTATCCTTGTACACACGTGCACACACACAGAAAAAAATAAATTGGTTGGTCGTCGTAACGAGAAGAGTCCTTACATATGGTATCAAAGTGGGTTCAACCCATGACTTGGGATCGCTATGGATTTTGTTGACATGATTTGATTATACTGCTGCTAATAGAGTTGATTGTGTGCGTGCAGGTAATCATGGTTAGAGGACACCAAAGAGGCAGATGACGAGGTGCTTGGGGAGGGACCGCGATGCCTCCAGTAGCATCCACACCTGAGGGGTCTAACCCCCAGGGAGACGACCAGGTTCTCGAACAAGAGAAGATAGTAGTTGGCAATGTAATCAGGATGATGAGATCTTTTCAGCACATGTCCGAGGCACTGATCAGCCATTTGGACAGAGATGAGGCCAGGGTGTTGGCACCCACTGAGGTTCCACTGCGCGCTCCGGTCAATATTGGTAGCATTCACTGTGAACTCGAGAAGGTCAAATTTCCCGAGTTCTTTGGTGCCCCAGATGGTGCAGCCACTGAGGCATGGTTGGAGAACATGGCGATGTGCTTCTCACTTCACGATTATACCTCCAACATGAAGGTCTGCATGGCGGTCTTTTAACTGAAGGGGAGCACTCTTCTATGGTGGAAGATGCTCCTATCACAGCTGAACATGGTTGTCGAAGATGTGTCATGGGAACTGTTTGAGGAACGGTTCCGAGAGAGGTACCTTTCAGAGGAATTCATTGAGTGCTAGCTCAATGAGTTCAACGCCTTACGACAGGGAGGTCGTACGGTGCCCGAGTATGAGGCACATTTTATGGAGCTGCTCCGGTATGATCCACACCTTAACACTGAAAAAATTAAGTTCAACAGGTTCGTGTTCGGCCTTAACGACAGCCTGCATGCAAAGGTTAGGATTTTGATGCCTCAAACCTTGCATGATGTCGTCTAGAAGGCCCTCATAGCAGAGGACGAGCTTATCATTGGGGGTCAGACTAGGACTCCAGCGAGACCAGCAGGGCAGGTTTCATCTGGAACACAACAGCACCAGACACCAGCGAGACATATGCCAGGATATCGTGGCTTCCAGCAGGGATCCACTTTCACTACACCCCGGTGACCGATGCCTCAGCAGTGGACACCTTACCGGGGACCACAGCATTAGCAACAACATCTCTCATAGCAACAACAGTTTAGGCCTGTTCAGCAGAACAACTAGGTCGAAGAAGGGGTGTTGGACGTGTGGGGAGCCACACTACCAGCGCAACTGACCTGTGGAGAGGACTAGAGCGTCCGGATCAGCCGGACCCACTACCGTGGGAGATATGGGCAAGGCCCATCAGATTCATGTAGCAGTGAATAACCACCAGGCAGAGCATTAGTCGACTGTACTCGAGACGACAGGTACCGTCATTGACCAGACCCTTAGTATTTTGATAGATCCCAGTGCTACCGAGAGTTTCATTTCTGGTGCAACGCTAAAAAGGATGAAGGTAAATGCAGTCGAATAGGATGAGTTTAGCTTCACAGAGATGGATTCGGGAGCCAAACAAAAGGTTGGAGGAAAGGTTATAGGATGTATCCTTAACCTAGGTGAGTTTGACACAAAGGCCAACTTGTACATCACAATCTTAGGATCTTATGATGTCATGATTGGTATGGATTGGTTGGAATCGCATGAGGCAATACTCAACTATAAGAAAAAAAGGTTGAGCTTGGTCGATGATGAGGGACAGAGACATGTGATTGTAGGATGGAACCAGGGAATTTCCCTAAGGTTCATCTCTTCCTTACAGCTACGGAAGAGTATGTGCAAGGGGTGAAAGCTTTATGCGATCCTTACATTAAACGAGAAGGGAGTAGCAGAAGGTCTAGAACACCTTCCGGTGGTGAAAGAGTTTGCGTATTTATTTCCAAAGGAGTTACCTGGGATGCCGTCGGAGAGGGAATTGGAGTTTACCATAGACCTAAAACCGGGGACTGAACCGATAGCAAGAATGCCTTATCATATGTCGACCCCAGAGTTATAAGAGTTAAAAATGCAACTGAAGGAGTTGTTGGACTTAGGACTAATATGTCCTAGCATGTCACTATGGGGTGCACCTGTTATTTTCATACGAAAGAAGGACAGATCGTGGAGGCTTTGCATTGACTACCATCAACTGAACAAGTCTACGATCAAGAATCAATATCCATTGTCGAGATTTAACGATTTGTTCGATCAAATGAAGGGTGCGATGGTATTCTCCAAGATCGATTTGCGATCAGGGTATCACTAGTTACGGATCAAGGAGGATGATGTCCCTAAGACCGCCTTTAAGATGAGGTTTGGACATTACGAGTTTACGGTTTTACCATTTGGACTGATAAATGCCCCAGGGGTATTTATGAGTTTGATGAATGGGGTGTTCCATGAGTAAGTTCGTCCAAGTGTTCATTGATGATATTTTTATTTACTCTCGTACGACGGAGGAGCATGACGAGCACTTGCGCTTGGTACTACAGTGTCTATGAGATCACAAATTGTATGGGAAGTTGTCCAAATGCTCTTTTTACCAATCGAAGATTCACTACCTAGGGCATGTCATCTCCGACGAAGGCATCACCATGGGTCCAGCAAAGGTCAAGGCTATTATGGAATGGCCTGCGCCTACGAATGTCTCGGAAGTGCGTAGCTTCATGGGTTTAGATGGATACTATCGACGATTCATCGAGGGATTTTCAAAGATAGCAAATCCGATCACGGAATTGTAGAAGAAAAACAAGAAGTTTGTTTGGACTGAGAAATGCGCTGAAGCATTTCGGAGGCTTAAAGAGTTGTTGACAACATCACCGATACTGAAGGTCCCTGACATGGATGCAGACTTCTTGGTATGCACTGATGCATCCAAGGAAGGCTTAGGTGGAGTCTTGATGCAAGATGGACGAGTAATTGCTTACATTTTGAGGAAACTAAGAAGGCATGAAGAGAACTAGGCGACACACAATTTGGAGTTATTAGCCATCATTTATGCCTTGAAGGTTTGGAGACACTACCTTGTTGGAAAAAAAATTGAACTAAAGACTGATCATTGTGGACTACAACACATTTTTACGCAAAGCGACCTGAACGCGCGACAATGACGTTGGTCATAATTGCTTAGCGAGTAAGATTTTTAGATTACTTACATAAAAGGAACAATGAACCGAGTGGTGGATGCTCTGAGTCAGAGGCCACGCATATTTTCGGTGTTGCCTCTTCAGACGAATCTACGTGAAAAGATTCTCACTTTACAGCATGACGATGACTGGTACAAAGAGGTAGAGGGTTTTATTGGACAAAAAACAATGATAGTACCACGATTTGAGGGGTTTTCATTTGATAGCGATGGTTTATTGAGGTTTAAAAGTCGAATATATGTACTGCCAAATGATGAGTTGAGGATGTTAATCCTGAGCGAGGCTCATAGAGAAATTTACATGGCTCATCTGGGAGTCACGAAGATGAGGGAAGACCTTAAACCCTTATTCTTCTGGAGGGGAATGAAGGCTGACATAGTCAACTATGTGGCCAGATGTATGGAATGTCAGTAGGTAAAGGCTGAACATAAATACCCAACAGGATTGCTACAACCACATGCCATTCCGGAATCAAAATGGGAGGTTATTTCGATGGATTTTATTGTTGGATTGCCACTGATAGCAAGGAGACATGACTCGATTTTCGTAGTAGTAGACACTCTGATGAAGAGTGCTCACTTTATTCTGGCGCATATGACGTATCAGGCGCCTGACATAGCTAGAATTTTCATTAGTGAGATTGTGAGGCTGCATGGCGTGCTTAAGAAGACTATATCCGATCAAGGATCGATGTTTACTAGACGATTTTGGATGAGTTTCCAAGAGGCCTTGGGAACCCAACTTAACTTTGGCACTACGTATCACCTGGAGACTAACGGGTAGACAGAACAAATGAACCAAACCTTAGAGGACATGTTGCACATGTATGTAATGGACCAACAAAAGCATTGGGAAGAATTCTTGCCTCTAGTAGAGTTCGCTTACAACAACAGTTACCAGAGCACCATTAAGATGGCACCTTTTGAGTTTCTTTATGGGTGACCATGTCGAACGCCCTTGAGTTAGGATCAGCTTGAGAATAGGGTCCTAGTTGGACCAGAAGAGATCTAAGAAATGGAAGAGAAAATGCAAACAATAAGACAAAGGATTAAATAAGCGTAGGATCGATAGAAGAGTTATGTCGATGCGCACCCATTTGACCGTAGTTACGAGGTCGACGATCGAGTCTTCTTACGGGTTAAACCACATAAGAGTTCGATGGAGAGAAAGGGGCCCGTGTCCTATCGACTAGCCTTGCCTAATTCCTTGAGGTGTATGCACGATGTTTTTCATATATCTATTTTGAGACATTATATTAGTGATCCTACACTTGTTATTGACATGATTTCCTTGTAGGTATCGAATGAGGGAGCGCTCACGGCTGAGCCGGTCCACATCTTGGATCGTCGCGTTCGATAGCTACGACGTTGAATGATGGATCAGGTCAAGGTCCAGTGGGACAATTATAGTCCACACTCGGCGACCTGGGAGGACGCATATGATATGCGCCAACAGTTTCCATTTTTGTTTGATAGATAGACATATGATACTGTGATACACTTATTTCAGCATTATATTGAGAAACTTCGGGACAAAGTTTAGACCAAGAGTGGGTGTATGTAACATCCCTCTTTGTTGCACTGAGCAAACTTATTCTTTGAGGACACTTGCTCGCAAGTGATCCGGATTATTATGCTATTAAAAAATTTGACTTTGATTATGATACGTTATGGGTAGATGACATGTTGTTTTACTGCATTGACATAGACATGTGTTATTGACTCGGTTTTACTGAGTGTGCAGGGTTTTGGACCTTGAGGATGCAGAGGCATCGATGGAATCCCTTGGAATCCAAATTGAGTTAGGGAGTGTGCTATTGGGGTTTGATTGTTTTACTATGATTTTAGTACATTTGATTAGATGATATGATGTAGACATGTTCTGACATGATTGTTGATGATGTAGGTTGATGATAGCTTGCCGACCAGACTCATATAGGGAGTAAAGGGGCCACACATGACTACCAGAGAGGTTGAGGGAGAGGTGTGGACAGCAGCCCTGCCACAACCTACTAGCACTATTGTCATGGCTCGAACTGTAGGTTAATGATTACCTAGTTCAAGAGGACCCACGATGTCGTGAGGGAAGACTGCGACAGTCACTCGTGATGATTCTAAAGGGCGCGCAATAAGGTGGGGGCCTTATTCCTTAGAATCCCTTAGTCTCCCACAAGTTCACCTGGCAGAGTGTTGACTCTAGGGGTTATTGATGTCTACCAATCAGTCAAGAGGCAAGTGGCACCCTTGGAGCACGTAGTGCGTCCTGAAGGGCACATCGTGCAAGGAAACAAAAGAGGCGAGTGGCACCCTTGGAGCATGTAGTGCGTCGTGAAGGGCACGTTGCGCAAAGAAACAAAAGAGGGGAGTGGCACCCTTGGAGAACATAGTGCGTCCTAAAGGGCACGATGTGTTAATAATGATAAAGGAACGAACCTAGATGGCCCTAAGACAATTAACATGGTAAGAAATTTTAGAAAACAACTTCCCTAATTAAATGTCTCCCAGTGCAGAATCTAAATTCTAAGTCTAAAAATTTCGCTAGGGGTAAAACTTTGTCTACCCTTAAGAATATAGCTTTATAAAATAAAAAATATAGAATAATAAAATGTTAAAATAAAAACCATTTAAGTAACGATTTTGGTCTTCATAAATTTTTGGTTAAAATGAAGAGAGTAAGAAATTAAATAAAATCAATGGATAAAATGTAAATAAGAAATTAATCATTTTAACTTTTGATAGTTTAAAAAGATACTAAATTAATAATAAAAGGGAAAAAGAGGTTAAATTGCACAACTGTCGTTTTTAAAAAAAGGGGAAGGAGGAAATTTAAAATTTAGGAAACTAGGGAAAGGAGGTAACATAAAGGGAAAGATGGGGAACTTAAGGTAAAAGCGGTAGGTCAACTTAGTAAAGAATCTGCATTTGAGAACCTTCTAAATTGAACTAAATTAGCAACTTCATTATAGGGAAAGTCTTTACAACCTGTAAGGGAATCTAGGGACACCTAGGAATAAATTTAGGAGTAACTCTAGGTGGGTGAGGGAAATAAGAAAAATTCATTAATTAAAGAAAATAATTAATGGAGACACATGGGGGATGGATGACACTTGTACGAAGGAGAAATTTTAGAAGATTTTTACTAAAACTTAAATTAAATGAGATTTAGGGAAAGAAGGGAAGTTCTAAAACTCTATAAAAGGGAGGGAGGATAAGGAAGAGGGGATCGGATGTTAGCGTAACGTTACGCTGCCAGATTAGTGACTTGATTGATTTACTTGTGGGAGTTGGGATTTCCCAGCTCGGAGAGGAGTGGTAGCTCGGCCTTGCGAGGTGAGCTGGGAGATAGACGTACCATCTGGATAGTGTGTAGCCCCTTTTCAGCTCAGGGGGCTAAGGGGGAAGTAGAGTACCCCTAGCATTGGCTAGGAGGTACTGGTGAGGTCTCGACGGTCGATGAGCGGGAGTGTCACGAAGAGCATAGACGTCAATTGAAGCGGGCGATCAGGAAAAGGTATGCTCTGTGATTGGTAGAGTAGAATGCATTAGGATTTATGATTTAGATCTGCATGTGTATTGGGTAATCTAGATGGAAGAATATTTAAATTCGATCGGTGTTGGATCTCGTTGGATTGAATGGTTTTTCTTTATTTACTTACTACGGCGAAATTTTGTGTATTTATCATTTCTGTAAAAAAAATATTGTGTAAATTTAAGTAAACTCTAGGCTTGTATTTATCATTTCGTCTCCATCCTTGGAACGACGAAGCTCACTGTGTAAAGTCACGCTGTTAAAAAAAAAAAAAAAAAAAACTTGTTTCTGGCACACCCTTTTTGTAAATCTGTTACCGAAGAAAACTCTTTCCTGGCATTTTTGTTTGTAATTAGTTACTGTTAAATTGTTTTCGGAGTTCGAAATTTCTGTGTATTTATCAGTGCGTCTCCATCCCCAATTTGCAACTCTACCCCTTTGTTTTATTTTCTCAATTTCATGCTTTGGTCAACAAATAAGGATATTATGGAGATCATGCACTAGTGTTAAAGTGACACAGATCTAATTGTTGTGACTATTCCATTAATCCATATCAGATTTTTGGGATAGTTTCACAAAATCATAAAGGAGTCTACCACATAGATGACTGCTATGTGATATCATGAGATCATGGAGCGTGTATCATTTTTTTTTAGGGCAGTGCATTCACTGAATGGACCCAGTGGTTATGCCAAGTTTTACTACTACCATTCTAGAGAACCGAAGAAGAGATCATGCTTGTGGTTGAATCTCGTGGCTCTGAATTGCAGTCCAGTCCTCAAAACCAAAGACTCTGATTTTGTCTTCAGCTTAGGAAGTGGTTTGGTCCATTGTTGTTGATTCTTTCAAGGGGATAGATGGCCCTGATATACCTGTTGTTTGAAGATTCATATAGTTTTTTGAAGTTTTATTGGAACTGTGGCATGAGCGCTCGCATGCTCAAGTAGTGGACGCCAACATTTAATGTGAAGACTAAGAAAATCAACATAATCCCGACCTGGGTGAAATTGATGTGAGATCTAGACTGCCTGAGTGTGTTGGTTAAGAAAATCATTACCTCGGGGCGTTATAGAAGGGTTAATCCCAGCGCTTTAACTTGTTGGGTGTTTAACCTTTGTAAGTTGATTGTTAACACTCAACGATTCATTTCGTGTGACCAGCAGACCTGTACCTTCAATCCCGGAGTCACTGTGCCTTAAATCTACACTATCGTTTTCTTTTATCTTACATTGGATTGACAGTAAAAGTTGGTCTTAAATGCGTAAGATTTACTTGGTAGCTGCCATCTTTTACATAGCGATAATGCTCGTCTTAACCACAGCCTCACACACCAGTTACACATAGCGATAATGTTGGTTGCATATGTTGGGTAGCGACAATGTTGGTCACCTGTTAAATGTTGGACGCGATAATGTTGAATGCATTGTACATGGGTTTTAGCTCCGTGTGAGATCCCTCCTTGTGGCTTGTTCTAGGTGTTTACACTTAAACTCCTCTCTTGGTTCCTCGGGTTCTTGATATATGCCTTTCATGGGTGCATTTCCAATGTTGAACGCTTCGACCTCTAGACTCAAGCTTGGGTAGATTGTTGGGCCCAAACTTTTGGTAGCGATATATCTAGAGGCAACATATTAATTTAATGGTGGTTTTCTTTTAACTAATTTAATGACAGGCAACCTATTAATTTAATGGCCCATAACATTTTGTGCTTTAAACTAATGCCTTGGGGAGTTTCCTATGTTATTTACCTTCTCGTCTCTTGTAGGCATATGTCCTTTTTCTTTTCTTTTGGTTTCTGTTAGGGTATCTCCAATTTTGTGATGTGTTGACTGTAGGTTGTTATTAACAGGTATATATGTTTTGCTTAAATTTTATCATGCTGACAGGGTTTCTGCGCTTTCCTTCTACTTTGATCACTCTTCTATAACTTGTACTCCTTACTCCAGTTGTGTGTTAGGTAAACCAACGACATTTGAGATCCCTACTTTGTTGCTTACTTAAATCAAGTTTATAGTGTTAATAAGCATGATTTAGAATATAAAGGATTATTCAGTAGAATATTGTTTTTAGGTATATATGGCTTATTGATAAACACATATGGTTGTTATAATAGGTAAATGTAATGTTACTGTAATGTATCGTGTTGTAAGATGTAAATGTAGCGTGGTGGCAAAATAAAATAAGTGTAAATGTTATATGTTGATAACCCCTAAGATGTAATGTGATTGTCATTTTATTGCAAAGTTTTTATAAAATAAAATGTAATGAAGTTATCATTTATGGTAATGTTATTGTAGTTTTATTGTTAATGATCACATATAAGATGTAAGGTGATTGTTATCTTATTGCAAGGTGATTGTGATATAAATGTAATGTTGTTATTATTTATGGTATGTTATTGGAATTTTGTTGTTATTGATAAACATATATAAGGTAAGGTCCTTGAATTAAGTACAACAAGTTATTATGATTTAGTAAATGGGGTTTTGCAATTAATTGAATTTACATTATTTTTAAGGTTGGACTTGGTAACTTGTCGACTATTGGAACCGAATGGAGTAATTGATCTATAATTAATGCCAATTTGGGTCGTAGGTAATGCCGAGTCTTAAATAGTGGTTGGTTTTGTCGGAGCCCTTTCTGAATTGCACCTTTCGTAGAGGATGTGGATGTTCTTTTAATTATTGTTGCACTTGGTTATGTAAACTTTGATGAGCTTGGTTGCTTACGGTAAGGGTTCTAGCGACCTGTGTATTTTATTGTTGAGTTTCTAGGATGTTTGTCCTTAGCTTAGCAGGCTTGGTCTGTTGAGTCAAGAGGGATGTAGACACCTCCATGTTCCTCAGAACAGTCGCCAGCCCTGAGACCTTAAATGGTTAAAATTGATGGGAATTTGGGCTTGAGCGTTGCTTATGTGTCTTGGAGGTCCTAACCATTGCAGGGTAGGATGGGCGGGTAGTCAGTCTTATTTATTTTGTTGGTTGATTGTCGTACCTTGCTTGCAGATACTTGATGAGAGTCTTAGATTATTATGTTATTGTTGCAGTTGCATGCACCATGTTCGTCGTCGTGTGGTGACGCAGAGTCGAATGTATCTATTATCCTCGTACACACACGCACACACACAAAAAAAAATTGAGGTTGGTCGTCGTAATGAGAAGAGTCTTTACACATGCTTTAAGATATAGAAGCATTGTTCTATCATAACAATATTTGAATACATCATATAAAAAATCATATTTCTTCCACATCCTAAGAATAAATTCCATTAAAGTACGAAGTCCAAGTGCATGCATATCCATCAGGTTGTGGTCTAGAGGTTGAAAAGGAATGTTTCCATGTTAATGACCCAAGTTCAAACCTCGATGGGAATAAAGAGTTAAAATTATTTTTTTGACCAAGTTTAATGATGTTCCATCATCTTGGCAGTGGGGATCCTTAAAAGGCCTCACAATTTGACCATGATAAAAGCATCATTTTCCCATGATAAAGGTAGTTAATCTCTCTTATGCCACAAAAACATAGATCTATAATATAATGTTGAGCAATGAAAAGGGATGGTGGAGAAAGGCTCTTCAAAGAAACACATTTCCTCCCAAATGACTAAAGAAGATGCTTGGATTGTATGAACTAAAAAAATCAAAACAATGTCATTCTTAGTCTAGTGGCTATTCATATTGAAATTCCAAAGTGTCAATCCCAGTTTCCTTAGTATATTAAGAAAGTTATAGAGCCTGAAACTTTGAAGAGTTGTATAAGAAAGTGTGCGGTGCCATTCAAGTAGACACACTACTCAAACACACTCATAAACATGTCCCTAAAGTGCATAAGAATTACTTGACAATGAAACTAACCTATGAAGAGATAAAGGAAAAATCAATTTATCGTTTGAACGCTTTGAATGATAGTTTTTATGAAGAGAACTATGAGTAAATTATTAAAGTTATTTATGGGAGGTAATGATAGGAACTCAGACCTAATATGGACCCTAGTATTCATTATATCCCAAATTATTACTAGGATAACTATAGGGAAGTGGCCTCGACCATAAGTTCATGGAAGTTCCCACTAGGAGTTCCATTCTCATAGATGTCATGAGCAGTTAAGGAAAAATTAAAGGACAACACAACTTACCAAGCCTCTAATTCTTCATGGATTAACTTGTAAAAGTGTTACAACTTAGCAATTCAAGTAGAGAACCATTCATTGGATGGAATATTTGGTTCAAACAAATCCTGGTAATAATGTAACTGAACAATAAGGTAATCATGTAAGTCCAAGGTGACATATGTCAATGATGAATCAACAAGGGAACAGAATACAACAAACCTTTTGGAGAATAAGTGGGGAAAATAGGTAAAATATGAGAGGAATAAGGTGTCAATGTATTGGATGGGATTTTTAGTTGCAGTCTATTGAATGTAACCAACTAAGAGGCGTATTCATAAAAATTATTTGAGTAAGATGAGACAAGTTATACATGTTTTGAGGATAGATCTAGTTGATTCCAAGATGAAAGGTGTTAAGGAAAGTAGATCTCAAAGAAGAATAGGAAGAGGAAACATATTCATAAGTGGAAAGGAAATATTAAAATGAGAAAATGAGAGAACCTTCACACAAGAAATGGAAAGGTAACGAGTAGGGAGTTAATGGATGAATGAGTTGCAATAACGTGCTAGAATAATAAGAAATGTACCCAGTGCACTTGAAAAGAAATGGAGACCTTTATATTTAATTGTTATCTTTTGAAATGATCATCTCAAAGTAATAATTTGGTATGTATATGTTACAACCTCTAAGACAAATGCTAGTATGTGATATTCCAAAGCCTTGACAATGGAAATGGTTTCCCTTCACTACACTTTACACTAAAAAGGCATATTAATTGGCTATATACAACTTCCCTGGGATTGAGGGGAAAGTGTTGATATGTTACAAAAAAAATTATTTCTTTGGATTCATAACCATGCCTTCTTAAAGTGTGGTTGATAAACTTTGAGTCTCCATAATTGCAATAATAGGTTGAAATTCCACTCTAAATGTACAGTCAAGTTGCAAAATGTTCTAGTTTTGAATAAATTCTAGATCTATGCCTCTCTGAGCATGTACAATGCATAGGAAAATATAGTGTGGAGTGAACAATGAAAACCACTGCTTCTATTTCATGAAGCTTAAGACCTTGCAGAAGTTCCTCTATCCACAAAATTGTTTTTCTTGTTTCGATTTTTATAGAGTTTGTCATCATTCATTATTTATATCATATTGTTGATTTCAGGTTCCTTTTGCATATTCCTATTATTTTTATTCTCCATATGCATGAGGGTAATATTTGAAAGGATTTGTATACAAACTTGATGTACATGTTGTTACTTTTTCATGAACAAGTTTACGAACAAGTCAACCTACCAACATACCCATATAGGTTTTGACCTAAGATTGTAGATTTCACATCATGTAGTATTCTCATTGAAGATATCTATATTATGCATATGGAACTGTATTAATTGGTTTGGAAGATTCCCAACGTCACTTTTTAACATGCATCCTACTCTAGCTTGGATCTAGAAGAAATCATAATTTTCCTTTCAACATTTTCTATTATTGTATATATGTTAATTGGTGAAGGTAGTTTGTCTTTACCACTTCTACAATCAATGGAGTCTAAATTGACCTCCTTGATTTGATTGTTCCTAACTTCCCCTTTTATGTAATTCTTTGAGCATATACAATCTCTTCTTCTAGCACTTTAAACCATTTCAAGGCAATTCAAGAAAGCTTTTTTTTCCTTAAAGGCTCTTGGTGTGGATGGAATTTGGATATGCAACTATTTTGGGGCATTGTGGAGAGACATGCTCCAAAAAATTATGGTTGGCCATTCCCTTCTTGTCTCCATGGTCATGTGAGTTTTATAGGATTTTTTTCCTACTTCAAAGAAAAACCACGACACACAATAGTGACAAACTAAATCATCTATGTAAGACTTCTTTGCGAGCTTTCTGTTTGCAAGGATTGAGTTCGGTCTTATGCATCATAAATATTATTCCAAAGTATGTTCCATGCTTTAGAAAGAGTGAAAGACACTATAAGATGTGCAATGTGTCACATGTATCTTCATGTAGTTAACGGGGTCCTCTACCAACTCTAAGTTGTTCTCTTTGATTGAAGTCTAAGCCATTATCAATTAGATCAAAGAAGTTGCTTGGGAATTTATGTTTGGTTTCTTGTGTATGAATACATGAGTCGTAATAGGTAATGGGATTAGTACAAAGGTAGATATTGAAGCTAGTTGATGCAGGAGATTTTTTCCTCCCAAAACAACCTTGTTGATTATCCTAGGGGTCTTTGAGTTTACCAAGGGAGTGGGTTCCCTAATTTAAACTTATTGTAATTTTGTATGTTTTAATTGAGTTCTAGAAGCCTTGTGTGAGAGAGATTGTTGAGATTGAAATGTAGTTGAATCTGCCTTTGCTAGCATAGTTCGAGAATTTGTAATATTAGAGAGGTCTTAGGGTGATTTATATATGTCTTTAGGATTTTATGGATCTAAAATATCCTATGAGTTTTCAAAGTGAGGATTTTTTGGATCTGAACTAATTAAGGTTTCATCCCTATATTGTATATTTTTTAAGCCTACAGGCATTGAAAAAAAATCAGATTGGGGTTCAATTGAGTTAAAAACAAAGAGAGATTGAGTGTGAGTGGAAGGCCAATTGTGGCCAAAAGGTCGAACAGAGGTCAATTAAAATTTAAATGTAAATCAGACCAAGAGAAGGAGAGGAGGCCTTGTGTGACTTATGTACAGATTCATTAATAGAATCTTCTTTCTTATGGGTCCTTTGTGTCTATGTGAGAATTTCATATCTTCTTGATGTATTAATGATCCTATGTTAAATGGGTAAAGTCTAGATAAGACTATCATAGATTTGTTGTAAGCCTACATGCATTGAGAAAAAATCAGATTGGGGTTCAATTGAGTTATAAACAACGAGAGGTTGAGTGTGAGTGGAAGGCCAATTGTGGCCAAAAGGTTGAATACGGGTCAATTAAAAATTTAAATGTAAATCAGACTAAGAGAAGGAGAGGAGGCCTTGAGAAATTTTGTAAGCCTACAGGAATTAAGAAAAAATCATATTAGGGTTTGATTGAGTTAGAAACAAAGAGAGATTGAGTGTGAGTGGAAGGCCAATTGTGGCCAAAAGGATGAACAGAGATCAATTAAAAATTTAAATGTAAATCAAGCCAAGATAAGGAGAGGAGGGCTTGTGTGAATTATGTACAGATTCATTAATAGAATATTTTTGCTTATGGTTCCTTTGTGTCTATGTGAGAATTGGATATTTTCCTGATGTATTAACGATCTTGTGTTAAATGGGTAAAGTCCATATCAAACGCTCAAAGATTTGTTGTGCAGGTTCAGGCGCAGCGAAGGTGAGTGTTACAGGTTTAAATGACAAGGAGAAGTCGTATTCCAAAGAAGGAGAAGATTGATTTTTGATCACTGGAAGGATCAATGACAATCCATGGACAAGTGATATAACAAAGGAAGAAATTGTGACTGTTGTATCAAGGTCAAGTTAAGTCTTGATTGTTGGATCAAGATCATAGTAAATTCCTCATTGCATGTAGTCGAAGAATCATAATTGTTCGATCCAGATCCAGATAGACAATCCTCATTATAGAAGATCGCGGGCATAGGATGTTATAAGGAATTCGAGGATGTATAAGTCCCGACAGTCTGGTGACAAGAATAGATATAACCGTTAAATCCAAAGGTAGATCGACAAAAGATAGTATATCAAGGTTTATAAGGTGCAAGGAAGTTAAAGGAAAGGCGACCAATCCACGTATAGAAGAGATAAAATGTTCATATTATATATATGACAAGTCACCAGATAAATGGTTCTCATTAGGGAGAACCTCAGTATTTTTTGGTTATAAAGGATTTTGAAAGGTATTGATGTCCCGATGACAACAAACGTCACACTGACGTAAGGAGATCCATTGAGGAAGTTTCAAGTGGCCCATACATAATATGACACATGTTAAAGTCCATTTGGAAGATGGTGCATGTGAAAGCCACGAAATGAGGTGACATGTGTCATCCTAGTAAAAATGTGACACGTGGCAGGTCCACGTAGGCAACCCCAAAGTGTGTACTAGTAGTTTTATAATAGGGATGGGAAGATTGTGACCATTAATCACTAACAAGATCAATGGTTCATATTATTTTGGATCTTAGTGAGTTTTTGTAGTTGGGAAGTGCTAAAATTCTCGACGTTCTCATGTTGAGATACGTCAGGCTGACATCAAAACCCCACTCCGAAGACGACACGTGGAAGAAAGGTTCTAGATTATTTAGATTTTTTATTGGCCCTACAACTTATATTGAGTTTAATTAAGGATAGATCAATGGTCATGATTGAATATAAGACCCACATCGACAATGGACATTATACCTCTCGTTGATCATTGATCAATTTCAGGATCAATGATCCATATTGATCGCGTACATCCACGGAGTTTAGCATGTGGTTCTTAGAATTGAGTTATATTACAAAAGAGGCTTAAGCACTTGATCACAACGTAAGATACCGTGGAAGAAAAAATTCTTAGAGCCAAACAAGAGAAAGGCGCTTGGGATTTTAGCACAGGGTTTTAACAGTTGGTTTCGAAGAGGATAACCATATTGGTTTTGAGAGTTGTAAATAAGCACCTATCCAGACTAATGCATAATACAGAGTTGCAGACTATGTTAATAGATAATTTTGGGCACATGGAAAGAACTTGAGAGAAAATCGAGTTTGAAGTTGTAACTAAGCTACTTATAACTATGCACCTGTGTGGAAATATACCTAGTGGGTTGCTTTCAATTGGTATCAGAGTGGAATTAGACTACTCATTTAAATTTTACAGGGATTTGGAATTGGTACGAAACCATTGGTGTAAAGGAGAGTGAGATCTACAAAAATATATTACATACAAATGGACAATTCCAGTAGTGAATTTGGACAGGATTGCAATGGATCAACATAACTCCAAATAGAGGAAGAGGGAACAGAAAAAGATCTCAAGTGAAGAATCTCATGGTAGAAAGAACCTTGCAGCAAGGGATTTTGTAAACACTTCTAGTTGAAGATTGGAAGTGAGGATAATAGTAGAAGTTATCAGAGAAAAATGAGTAGGTGAATAAATCAGAGAAGAGAAAAGGATGCTCAAAAGGTTCAACAAGAGAGAACCAGTAATACCAAGAGATCAAGAACATGAGGAAGCTTGAGGTGGTATTAAGTAGCAGGTAAGGAGACTTTCTATAGAGGAGAGGCTTGATGCAACTCACAGTGGAAAAGAGAAGTTCACAAGGAAAGAGATGGAGATTATTACTGATGGTCATAACAAAGGTTCAGAAAGAAGCCACAAAAACAAGAAGGAAGAAAATTCTAGAGAAGTTGGTATAAAGAGGATGAGTGATGAGGAATTTGAAAAGAAATTGGCTGATTTAAAGACACAACTCAATTATGTGGATAAGTTGTTACAGGAAAGTGAGAAAGACCAGAGATATAGTTGGATACAAAGGAAGAAGAAAGTGCAATGGCATATGTTGCAAATGACATTGAAGCATAGGTTGTGTGTTAGGTTGAGGAAAGAACTCAAGGAATTTGAGTATGGAGTGAAAGTTCACTACTATGAACCAAATCAAGGATTAGTCCTTAGAGAAGATGAAGATAAGGATGTTTATGAGAGATCAAATGAGAGTCTCATGAACTATCAGACAAGTTCATATCAGCATGAGGGTTCGATGGTAGAGGCATCAAATAGGGCTAGACAACCTTATATTTTAAAATCTGATAATTTGTATATGGTTTCAGGTTTTGGATATAATGGACAGTCATTTGAATTTTTCATGAAGATAGAGGAAGGTGAAGGAGGACAGAACTCAATTTATATTCTAAGAATATATAAGAGAACATTGTCTCATAAAGGTAATCAAAGGGAATTCCATACACAGTTTATTGTTGAGTCATTGCAAGGCCCTGTTAGTGCAACAAATAGGAGAAAGTTGGTATGTAGAGATATCGATGCAGATGATCAAGGAGTTGAAGAGAAACATTCGTATGATATGACCATAAACCTTGATGAGGAGCTAAAACCATTAGAAGAGATGTTTGAGATAGAAAACATTTTAATTGAGCATGTGTTTATAGACATGGAAGTTGATGGAGTTTGCAATGAAGCAGCCACAATGGGGAAAATTGATCAACAATAGAATACCTAATGAATGGCATGGATAATTTAGTGTTGCATGGAGAAAGGATGCCAGAAGCATCTAAAGAGGCTCAAAAGTCTCATATTTTTAAAACTAATGAATGATGTGTGTCTGTGGGTATTAAAGAATATGAAGATAGGAAGATCCATAATTATGTCATCTCAGAGGAAGAGACAACATTGTCTCATCCAATAATTCAAATATAAATCTACGCATGTTCAAAGAATGCAGTTGTTGAAGAGGATGGAGATGTATAGAGGACAATACGTTGGTTTGGAGATATTTCAGTTGATGAAGTAGATGAAATCATGGAATGGGATATACAAGATTACTATGATGAAAGTATGGAACTTGCCAAAGAAGAAATGAAAATTAGTGATAATGATGGTGATGGTGATCATTGGTATAGGATCATGGAAAAAGGTATAAAGTATTTATTGCAAATCTGTCATTTTAATCAAATCCAGGAATAGATTTTATTTGATCAATCATGTAGATTAAGCATGAAACTTAAGGATATGAAAGATTAGGGTCATAATTTTTTATTTAGTGAGCAATGTTCTTAAAGGGTCAAGGACAGATAGAGGCATGAGAATGAGGAGATGGCATCATCCATGCAATACTTTTGTGATGGTTTACAACAGAATTGCAGCAGTGATGTGTACCATCAAGGGGAAAGACTGAATATTGAGTTGGATGAGTTGTGGAAGAATTTATAAATATTTCCAAGTGGAAATACCAGAGACATAAGAAGATGAATAAGAGAAGCATGCAAATACATTCTACTGAAGAAATCAAAGAGTTTTCTTAGCACCAAAGTAAAGTATGGGATCCTAGAAGGTTGCTGACAACAACAAGGATACAACAAGGTATCAATGCATATGGACAACAACATAGATAGTTGCAACATAAATTTTGGGATCTAAAAGGAATTTAACAAATGAAGACACATTATCATAAGATCATGAAAGTTTTTAACCCTAGGAGTCTGATGTAGGAGCATTTTTCCTCTCGAAAAAACCTTGTTGATTAGGCCTAGGGGTCTTTGAGTTTACTAAGGGAGTGGGTTCCCTAATTTAATCTTATTGTAATTTCCTATGTTTTAATTAAGTTCTAGAAGCATTGTGTGAGAGAGATTGTTGAGATTGAAATGTAGTCGAATTTGCCTTTGTTAGGAGAGTTTGAGAATTTGTAATATTTAGATAGGTCTTAGGGTGAGTTGTAGATCTCTTGAGGATTTTATGGATCTGAAAGTTCCTATGAGTTGTCAAAGTGAGGATTTTGTGGATCTGAACTAATTCAAGTTTCAACCTTATATTGTATATTTTGTAAGCCTACGAACATTGAGAAAAAATTGGATTGGGGTTTGATTGAGTTAGAAACAGAGAGAGATTGAGTGTGAGTAGAAGGCCAATTGTGGCCAAAAGGCCAAAAAGAGGCCAATTAAATTTAAATCAAGACAAGAGAAGGCGAGGAGGCCTTGTGTGTCTTATGTACATATTCATTAATAGAATATTCTTGTTTATGGGTCCTTTTTGTCTATGTGATAATTGGTTATCTTCCTAATGTATTAATAATCATGTGTTAAATGGGTAAAGTCCAGATCAGACTCTCATAGCATTTTTGTGTAGGTTCAGGTGCAGGGAAGGTGAGATTTATATGTTTCAACAAAAAGTAGAATTCTCATTCCAGAGAAGCATAAGATCGATCATCGATGGTTCATATTATATCCAAGACAAGCCACCAGATCAACAATTCTCATTACGGTAGACCGCAGACCTCGAGAGTTTTTGGTTAATAAGGATTATGAAAGGTCTCGATGTCCCGATGAAAAAAACGTCACACTGACATAAATAAACCCACTGAGGAAGTGACATGAGGTCCATACAGAAGATGGCATGTGTTAAATTCCATTTGGAATATGGTGCATGTGAAAGCCATGAAATGAGCTGACACATGGTAGCCTAGTAAACAAGTGAAACGTGGTAGGTCCATGTAGAAAAACCCAAATCACGTAATGGTATTTGTATAGTAGGTACGGGAAGATTTTCATCATTGATCACTAGCAAGATAAACAGTCCATATTATTTCATATCTCAGAGAGTTCTGGTAGTTGGGAAGTGCTAAAAGTCTCGACGTCCCGATGCCAATATATGTCAGGATAACGTTAGAGCCCCACTCTGAAGATGACATGTGGAAGCAAGGTTCCAGAGTATTTAGGTTCTTTGGTGGCCCTACGATTTATATTGATTTTAATTAAGGATATATCAATGGTCTTGTTTGGATCTGATATCCACATCGACGGTGGACATTATACCACTCGTTGATTGTTGATCAATTTCAGGATCAATGATCCAGATTGATCGCGTACATCCACAGAGTTTAGCCTGTGGTTCTTAGAGTTTGGTTATATTGCAAAAGAGGCTTAAGGGCTTGAGAGAATAATCACTTGATCACAACGTAATATATTGTCGAAGAAAAATGGCTTAGAGCCAAACAAGAGAAAGGCACTTTGGATTTTAGCACAAGGTTCTAACAGTTGGTTTTGAAGAAGATAAGCATTCGGGTTTTGAGCATTGTAAATAAGCACCTATCGGGACTAGTGCATAATATAGAGTTGTAGACTCTATTAATAGATAATGTTGGAGCCGTGGAAAGAATTTGAGAGCATCTTGAGTTTGAAGTTGCAACAAAATTACTTATAACTCTGCACCTATTGGGAAATATACCTAGTGGGTTTCTTTCAATTGGCATCAGAGATGAATTAGACCACTCATTTAAATTTTACAAGGATTTGGAATTGGTACAGAAACATTGGTGCAAAGGAGAGTAAGATCAACAACAAGATATTGCAGACAAAGGGACAATTCTAGGAGTGAATTTGGACATGATTGCAGTGGATCACCATAACTCCATACAGAGGAAGAGGGAACAAGAAAAGATCTCAAGTGAAGAAACTTGTGGTAGAAAGAACCTTGTAGCAAGGGATATTGTAAGCACTTCTAGATGAGGATTGGAAGTGAGGAGAACAATAGAAGTTTTCAGAGAAAAGTGAGTACGTGCAAAATCCAGAGAAGAGCATAGGATTCTCAAAAGGTTCCATAAGAGAGAACCAGTAATACCAAGAAGTCAAGCATAGGAGGAATCTTGAGGTGGTATTAGGTAGAAGGTAAGGAGACCTTCTACAAAGGAGAGGCTTGATGCAACTCACAGTGGAAAAGAAAATTTCATGAGGAAATAGATGTATATGACTAATGATGGTCATGACAAAGGTTCAAAATGAAGCCACAACATGAAGAAGGAAGAAACTGCTAGAGAAGTTGTTATAAAGAGGATGAGTGATGAGGAATTTGACAAGAAAATGGTTGAGTTAAAAGCACAACTCAATTATGTAGAGAAACTTCTACAGGAAAGTGAGAAAAACAAGATATATAGTTGTATATAGGGGAAGAAGAAAGTGAAATGGCATATGTTGCAAATGAAGTTGAAGAACAAGATGTATTCTATGTTGAGGAAATAACTAAGGGAGGTTGAGTATGGAGTGAAAATTCACTATTGTGAACTAGAGAAAGGATCATTCCTTGGAGGAGATGAAGATGAGGATGTTGATGAGAGATCAGATGAGAATCTCATGAACTATCAGACAAGTTAGGATCAACATGAGGATTTTATGGTAGAGGCAACAAATGGGGCTAGAGATTATATTTTAAAATATGATGATTTGTATATGGTTGCAGGTTTTGTGGATGATGAACAGTCATTTTGAGTTGTCATAAAGATGGAGGAAGGTGAAGGAGGACATAATTCAAGTTCTTTCCTAAGAAGAGATAAGACAACATCGTCTCATAAAGGTAATCAAAGGGAAGTCCATACACAATTTTTTGTTGAAGAGTTGTTGCAAGGACCTCTTAGTGCAACAAATAGGAGAAAGTTGGTATGTGGAGATATCAATGCACATGATCAAGGAGATGAAGAGAAACATTTGGATGAGGTGCTCATAAACCTTGATGAGGAGTTGAAACTATTAGAAAAGATGTCTGAGATAAAAAAGTGTTTAATTGAGCATGTGTTTACAGACATGGAAGTTTATGGAGTTTCCAATGAAGTAGCCACAATGGGGAAAGAGGATCAGCAATATAGAGACCTAATGAATGGATTGGAGAATTAGTGTTTCATGGAGAAAGGATGCAAGAAGCATATGAAGAGGCTCAAAAGTATCATATTTTTAAAACTAATGAATGGTGTGAGTCTGTAGGTATTAAAGAATATGAAGATAGGGAGATCCATAATTTTGTCATCTCATAGGAAGAGACAACATTTTCTCATCTAATCAATCAAAGATAAATGTATGCATGTTCAAAGAATGCAGGTGTTGAAGAGGATGGAGATGTACAGAGGACAATAAGTTGGCTTGGAGATACTTCAACTGATGAAGTAGATGAAATCATGGGATGGGATATACAGGATTACAATGATGCAAGTATGGAACCTGCAAAAGAAGAAATGACAATGAGGGATAATGATAGTGATAATGATCATTGGTATAGAATCATGGAAAAAGGTATGAAACGTTTATTGAAAATCTATCATTTCAATCAAATTGAGGAACATAGTTTATTTGATCAATCATGTAGATTAAGCATGCATCTTAAGGATATGCAAGATTGGGCACATAATTTTTTCTTTAGTGAACAGTGTTCTCAAAGGGTTGAGGAAAGACAGAGGTATGAGGATGAGGAGATGGCAACAGTCGTAACAATTTTGATGGTTTACAACATAATTGCAACAGTGATGTGTACCAGCAAGGGGAAAGACTGGATATTTAGTTGGATGAGTTGTGGAAGCATATAATAAACATTTCCAAGTGGAAATACCAAAGTGTAACATCTCACTCTTGTGCACACCCGATGTGACTTATTATTGAGGACACTTGTGTGCAAGTAATCTGGTTCATTATATGATTGTCTACTTCTCTTATGGATTCTGATGATGAGATTGTGATGCAGGAGCATCTACACATCCTCAAGCGAGCCAGCGCGCACGAAGAGAGAACACACAGCTGGACAGTGCCAGCGCGCACATTTTGAAATGCTTGGAAATTGGTGCGCCGTCGTTTGGACGAGGCATTCAAAACCAAGCGC
>ML792699.1:250830-272231 GCA_009831015.1 Picea engelmannii
AACCACACAATATCACTGTAAATGGAAACAACTCAAATAGACCACTCCCTGACTCAATCCGGAGTCCAAGGGAGTTCCACCGATGCCTCTGCATCCTCAAGGTCCGAAACCCTGCACACTCAATGAAACTGAGTCAATAGCACATGTATATAGCAATAGTAAGACATCTTATCATCAATCATGACGCATCATCATCAAGGTTAAGTGGATCATCATCATAAAAATCTAGATCACTTGCGAGCAAGTGTCCTCAAAGAATAAGTTTTGTCAGTGCGCCAGAGCGGGATGTTACTCGTAACGGCGGGGTCGTTGCACAAAGACATAATAAGATGAAGAAGAAAAACATAAAAATACATCCTACTGAATAAATCAAAGAGTTTTCTCATTAGCAAAGTAAAGTATGGGATCTTGGAAGCTTGTTGACAGCAACAAGGCAAGAACAATTTAGCAATGCAGATGGACAACATCATAGACAGTTGCAACATAAATTTTGGGATCCAGGAGGACTTCAACAAATGAATACACATTATCAGGAGATCATGAAAGTTTTTAACCCTTGGAGTCTAATGCAAGAGAATTTTTCCTCCCAAAACAACCTTGTTGATTAGGCCTAGGGGTATTTCAGTTTACCAAGGGAGTGGGTTCCCTAATTTAAACTTATTGTAATTTCCTATGTTTTAATTAAGTTCTAGAATCCCTATGTGAGAGAGATTGTTGAGATTGAAATGTAGTTGAATCTCCCTTTGTTAGCAGAGTTCAAGAATTTGTAATATTTAGACATTTCTTAGAGTGATTTATAGATCTCTTGAGGATTTTATGGATCTGAAAGATCCTATGAGTTGTCAAAGTGAGGATTCTGTATATTTTGTAAGCCTACATGCATTGAGAAAAATTCATATTGGGATTCGAGTGAGTTAGAAGAAGAGTGCAATTGAGTGTGAGTAGAAGGCCAATTGTGGCCAAAAGGTTGAACAGAGGCAAATTAAATGTAAATTAGGCCAAGAGAATGTGAGGAGGACTTGTGTGACTTATGTACAAATTCATTAATAGAATATTCTTGTTTATGGGTCCTTTGTGTCTATGAGAGAATTGGATATCTTCCTTATGTATCAACGATCCTATGTTAAATGGGTAAATTCCAGATCAAGGTCTCATAGATTTGTTCTGCAGGTCCAATCATAGGGAAGGCGAGTGTTGTAGGAAAATCTCCCTGTGGACAGGTAGATCGCCTCTAAGATCTTGACCCTAACTCTAGACAGAAAATGCTTAACGTGGACACTGACTTCCTTTCAAAACTATCTAAGCTAACACATGGGAAGGAAGGATAACCGAAGTACCTCTTTATCGATGTTTGTCCCTGCACGCTCCTAATTGTGCTTCGATCCTTTTCTCTTCGCTGGATCTTGTGGACAAAACAAGATATGACCACTTCCTACTCTATCGATATTAGCTTGAAAATAGATCTATCAATTAATGATAAGTTCATGTAACATTAAACACAAACTAGAAAGAAACAGGCCAAGCATGTCATATTGATGAGAATAACAACAACAGTACTTACAATCGTAGATGTGAATGCGACAGCTTCGTCAAGTCCTCTTCGTCTAACCCTTGCCTGAAAGATCCACAACCTGGACAACAGCATCTTCACTGATCACTCTCCTTTGGCTGACTGTGTGTTTTCTCCAAGATCATAAGTTTCATACTAGCAGTTCTTCCCCCTTTCCACCATCATCTAGTCTGCTTATATAGGTTAAGAGGAGATTAACCTCTTGAGTTATCTTTAGAACAAGTTGGGAACTTCCTCCTCAGATCAGGGATCTCTTGATGAAACCAATAATTTGAACACAAATGCCTCCTAATCTCGAAAGATCCTCCCCTTATTCTCCTCAATGGGCCAACTACTACCCCAGATTAGGCAGTGCTCCCTTAGAAGGGGCATCAGAGCGTTGTAGCGCTCCCTGGTAATATTTTGGAGGGCGCCAGCGCTCTCAACATGAGCAGCGCTCCTTCAGAGGGGGTAGGGGAGCGTTATAACGTTCCCTGGAGCCTTGTAGGGGAGCGCCAGTGCTCCTAGAGCTGATATAGGGGAGTGCTCCCCCTCAGAACCTTTGTTTCAGAGCTCTCTTCAGGTGTCAAGAGTTATTTGACTTCAGTAAACCCGTTCGTCTTCTCCAAATCAAGCACATGAGATGTTTTAAGTGTCTCCTTAGTGTCGTTTGCATGGCAATATGATCGAACATCACTTACGACACTTGCGACCAACTTGCGACACTTGTGAAAGTTGTAAGGAAGATGCGACACTTACGACAATTGAGATGAACATGCGACACTTATCCAGCTGAGTAATTTTGATGTGTAACAGATTGCCCCCAAAAGTATGAAGTTAGAAGATGCCAACTGATAACTGAAATACTTTGTAGACATCAAAGAAAGGGTATAGACTTGGAGAACCCGACAGAAACTGCACAAAAACATCCAACAAATATCATGACATATTTCAAAACCCAAGGCAGACATACCTATGCTTGGGTGATCAAGACTTAGTAGGATAAGGCCGCCATAAAATACACTGCGGACCCATAATTGTATTGATAAAAAAGGTATAGCCACCGAAGATACAATGTGGATCTATACTCTGATGACTCGGACCGTTCATAGCCATGAAGAATACAAAGTGGATCTACGAGATGACAAGACATAGCCACGACCAATAGAAAGTGGATCTATGTGACAGTGTATGTGTTCTTGTCCAATGAATACTCCTTTGTAGTCTGGGCAAAGTATATATCAAAGTGGTTACCCAACCCAGGGTCTTATTTACCAATACCAATGTGGTACGATCCTAGCCATGTGATTAGATGTCTTGATGTCGAACATGGCAGAAACCACTTGATTACCGGTCAATGGTGTGAACTGTTAACAAGTGCGAGGGAGATCACCATTAATGTCAATTATTCTCAAGCTACCCTAGTACATTCCAATGAATGTGAATAGATGAGCCGAAATTGAACACCCATGGAATCATTCGATCAGAGGTCAATGATGTAGACCTACTGTCGAACGTGAGGAGGCCTAACATTGAGGCATGCAGGTCCCAAAGTACTAACTGGTTTCTAAGTCTGATTCCCGGATAATGTGTTGGAGTCGACAGGAATAGACTCGTCGAGGGAGGGCCTTGATGTATCCCCCATCAACGACATGAAAAATACATAGAGATGTAATTGGCAGATCAAATGGACATGGAATGACACAGGTTTTGAGGCAATATATTTGGGATGGTAGACTCTCAAGGCGGATACTTCCCTTGAACACTGAGGCACAGTAGAAAAAAAGTGACATGGACCAAAACTATGCAATGGATACTATGACTTGCGTCGGGTGACCCAAAGGAGTGAAAGGAACTCGAAGGATTGGCTCAGTGCAGAGGTTCAGCGGATTATGATGTATGCAAATGACAAAGTGTCGTGTTTAAGGGCGACTCTAAGAAGTGCTAGATGATGTTCTCAAGAGACTGCTTAGCTTGCTCCTTTCAATTTTTTCCCCCATCCAGATAGATGAGTACCTCTTTTTTATTTAATGAGCTCAAGGAGGATAACACATGCTCGATATAACTCACCTTCGGTAAGTTCCTCTTCCTTTGTTTAACGAATCGGAAGAAGTAAGGGTTCGGTCCCATATGGGTCTGTTGATGTGTGCTTGAACGAGTCCAAAGACAAAAAACTCGAAGGTTTTTCAGGATTATAGAGTTTGGAAAAACACTTAAAAGATTACGGTCTCAGTTCATTTTTCATACAGTAGTCCAACAAGACCGAAAAAGGGTTAAACTATCACTCGAAAGATGCCCTTTATGACCTTTTAACGAGCATGAAAGGAAGCAAGGTCGCTCGACAATCTTTTCATATTTAGAGAGTCTGAAAAGGGTTTAAAGGAGACTCCAGGGGGTTTCCTTTTTCATGTGTTCGTATCCATACGGGTGCAAAAAAGAGATAAAAGTTTACCCGGTTACGTTCTCATATTGTCGAGCTCGAGAATGAACTAAGACTATGCTCATAAGTGCGATAAGGTGAATAATTCATCAAGACTGCCAGGAAACCTGCGATGCCAGAACTACAAACCAGGGTTTAGTGAAGCCATTACATCATTAGAGAAACCCAAAAAATGACCATACCTTATAAAAAAATGAAAATTCATAAATAACAATTGATTGAAAATTCATTTACCATTTCATTTTGCAAGGATTTTTGGAGTAGTGGAGAATCTCATTTGGAAGCAGATCTTGTTTTTCTCGCTGTCGGAGCTACAGTTCACTGTTTTTCTCGCCGTTTGGACCAGGTAGGTGTCCATCTCTTGCTATTTCAATTGCATGGTTTCACATCTATTTTCATAGCATTATTTATTTTAAAACACGGAGCCCTAAGTCGCCCCAATTAGAACCAAATAAGCCTCTTTTAAAAATTAATGGAAAAGGGGAATTCTTTTACAAAAAATGATTTAGAGAAGGATGGTTAAGATGTCAACACCCTTGTGGTCAATTAGATAGGTCGTTTTTAGTAAAAGAACTCATAAAAAATCTTCCCAAATGCCCACACAGCCCCCAAAGTCGTTTTGAATTTTTAAAACGTTTTTATCATTGTTTGATAAATGTTAAATGTTTGGGAGAGGGCGTGGTGGTTAAAAAGATTGAGTGGTTTCTTTTAGATGATGTGGGCATCTTATTTCATGTTTTAAATTTCTTTTGAAAACCGCCAAAATTGCCAAAACGTGGAAATAACGAATTTTTTGATTTTTTGTTTTGTAGGTAACTTCAGCAATCATGATTGAATGGAAAGAGAGGGAACATGAGATGGATGACTTAGCCACCTTACAGAGTCCTCGTACGCGGGCCGCTTTGTGAGCTTGTGGATTACTCAAGTTCTTCAAGTTACAAAAAATGAAGAGAGAGATTCTATTGCTCGAGTATATGATTGGCCTCTGGGACGTTGCAGAACAAGGGTTCTGAATCGGCACACAACTTTTGACCATTGAGTAAGAGGACGTGTACTTTTTGACTGACCTCTCGAAAAGAGGGGTCCCCATATATTTCACTGGGCAGAGGGCGCTACCTAAACAAGTGGATGTGTATCTGGCACGCCACTGCATCCCAGGAGCAAGGTTGGTAGGGGGCAGGATCCCTATCAAGGATATTCGATATTTGCCCCTTCAGTCTATACTATTTGCTATCACAAGAATGACACGCAGCACTAGCACCCATATAGCATCAAGATCGCAGGTGGCTTACGGCGTTCAGTGTTTGGAACCAACACTGTTCAACTGGAGTGCAGCGTTCCTTCGAAATGTGAAGGAGCAGATTTCACGGTGCAAGACTGTACAGAAGCAGTTCGGCTATGGCTCATTTTTGGTCTCATTTTTTCTAGAGCACATCCCTCAGATGCAACCTTAGATAGCACTGGCGGTACAACCAGTGGATGAACCTAGGATGGAGAGGTGGACTAGTCTGTCTCCAAGGCTAGTTTCGGAGTCAGAGTTCCATTTCACTGGCGATTTCTTTGCCTGGCTGAGCTGGCAGTACCTTTGGATAGAGGACTTCCCTTATGTCGATGTAGATTTCCGCGGGAGCATGGACTTGATTTTTCCCGCGGGGGAAGACTGGGATGAGTCAGGTAAGAGACTAAGTCGTACCTTGTCTAGTTTTTGTTTTTAAGTTTTTGATGTATATGTATTTTTTGGGGGTATGTAAAAGAGTTTTAACAGATGTATTGTTTCCAACATGCAGACAAGGGAGCAGTGCGCCCGACTGATATACCGGTACCAGGACGTCGTGAAGGCGCCCAGGTTGTAGCAGATCCGACAGTACCAACAGTAGGTCTCCGGGAGGTTGAGAGGAACCTCCAAGGCCTTACGATGGGCATCCCTCCTCTGCGGAGGGGGGAAGTGCCTTTACATTTGCAGAGGCACACTGTAGGGGTACCGAAGAATATCAATTCTCTATTGAGGCGCGCAGTAGTGTGTTACTCACAGCACAATGTAGTGCGGGGAGATTAGAGTCTCTCCAGTGATCATGTTTTTGTATGCCTTGTCAGGCGACATTGTATGGGTGGAAAGGACCAATATTTTTCTCTTCTACATACTTTTCGATGCAATGCAAACATTTCAGTCATGCTATATATATATATATATATATAGTTTCAAGTTTTTATGATGCCAATGATTTGTACATGATGATGTCTATGATGTGTTTTAATTTACATGTAATGTACAATTTTATTTTCCTTGAATCTTATATGTGGGCGAGATATCGATCCATGATATAATTAGCTAACGAATCTGAAACACTATTAAGTTCTCTTGGAATGTGTCTATATTCAATATAATCGAACATTCATTCAAGACGGCGAACTTGCAAGTGTAGACGTAGCAGGATAGGACTACGGATAGCGTAGATGCGGTTGAGTTGATAAACCATGAGTTGGGAGTCTAAGTAGACAATGATGCAAGAGATACCTAGAGAGGAGGCCTGGATCAACAGTCCAATGATAGCGTGATATTATGCCATATTGTTGGTTGCTGGTCCTAAACAGATACCTCCTGAGCTCACCACCTCATCAAATTGGTAAATAACCCAAGCTGCTGAAGCAATGTTCCGGGTATGTCGGCTGGCGCCATCCGCAAACCCAAAAAAGATAGGAAAGGAAGACATCATCTGTGCATGAAAACATGTCATGAGTGGCAACGGTAAAGACTCGAGCATGCGAAAGAAATAGACACACCAAACTGAATACAGTAATGTACAAAGTACAGATGCTAGGTGATCTAGGCAGAGTACTTCTTAAGGTAAAGCCCGTTTCGGGGCTCTCCCAGGGAAATTCCATCATGATCACCTAATTTGTAGGCACCTTTGTGTAAGACACGCTTTACAATGTAAGGACCATGCCACATGGGTTCTAACTTTCCTGTCCCCAATTTATCGTGAGCTTGGTTGTAAACGAGGAATAAGTCTCCTTCTGCGAAATTCTGAGGGTTGACAGATTTGTCATATTGACTTTTAATTCGTTTTTGATGTGCCTTATTGACGAGAGAAGCATCGTGACATGTTTCGTCCAGTTTGGATAGATATAAAAATCATTCTTCTTCGGCAGAAGTATGGGGCAGGAGTTCTACTTTCAGTTTGAGTGATGGGATCTCACACTCGATTGGTAGAACGACTTCAATGCCATAGACCAACTGGAAAGGAGTAAATCCAGTTGAAGTTTTCATAGAGGTGCGATAGGCCTAGAGAGCGGAGAACAGTTGTAAATGCCATGATGTTTTGATTTCCCCTACCATGCGTTGGATCATGGTTTTTAGGACTTTGTTGATAGCCTCAACCTATCCGTTCGCCTGAGGGTAGTAAGGGGATGAGTTTTCATGGAGAAAACCCAATTTGACATGTAACTCGCTCATCATCTGGTTTTTGAAGTGTGCACCATGGTCAATGACAATGGCACGTGGTACACCAAAAGGAGTTATGATGTGGTTGAAGAGAAAAAGAGATGCAGTACGGCCATCATTCAGGAAGGTAGGCATAGCCTCAGCCCATTTGGTGAACTAGTCGACGACGACGATGATGTAACCGTGCCCCCCGACTGAGTTAGGTTTACACTGCATGAAATCGATGCCCCATTTGGAAAAGGGGCCGATGACGATAATGGGATGCAGTGCCATAGGGTGGGTACGTGCCTTCTTGTTAAATATTTGGCAGGGTGGGCATTTTTTGACGACCTCAATGCAATCTTTGAAAATCGAGGGCCAAAAGTAGCCGGCACGTAGGATTTTTTGGGTTGTGGCCATCCCAGAAAGGTGACCGCCACAGGCGCCAAGGTTACAATCGTTTAAACACGTTCAGCCTCCTCGTGAATCAGGCATCGCCGAAGGATGGTGTCAATACCACGGCAATACAAAGTGTCATCGAGAATGATGTAGCGTTGAGAGTGGTGACGAATACGTCGACACTCTTCGCGAGAGATGTTGGGCTAAAACGTTGGGTTTGGAGGTATAGGAGAATGTCTCCATACCAAGGATCAGAGGTGCTGATGAGGAAGAGAGATTCATCGGGGAGAGAATCTCCAGGTTCAATGTTTTCATCGAAACGAGGGTGAGCACAAATGAGCTCGGCAAACACGAGGGATTTTTTTCTTTAGCCTTCGTAAACTCAAGATCGAATTCTTGAAGAATAACGATCCATTTTGAATATTTTCCCCCAAGTACTTGACGTGTCAAGACGTGGTACATTGGGTTGGAGTCTGCGATTACCGTGGTGGTGCGTAATAAGATGTAGTGGCGGAACCTTTGGACAGCGATGACGGCTGCTAGAGACAATTTCTCAACATGCGAATATCTGAGTTTGGGTCCAGATAAACTCTTGCTCAGATAATAAATCACATGTTCTTCATCGTTGGGGTTTTCTTGAACTAACACCATCGCGATGGTGGAAGTAGAAGCAGCCAAGTAAAGGATATAATCCTTTGTATACTCAGGAGGATGTAACAAAGGCGCATGGTTCAAAGCATGCTTGAGAGCATCGAATGACCCTTGAGCGGCGTCATCCCAGATGAAAGGGACATTCTTTTGCAGTAACCGCATAAATCCTTTAGTGATCTCGGCATAATTGCAGATGAAACGGTGAAGAAAGTTTGCTTTGCCTTGCAAACTTTGGAGTTGGGTTAAATTGGTAGGTGGAGGTAAGGCTAAGATGGCCTTGATATTTAAGGGATCCACCCTGATCCCATCTTTGGAGACAATGAATCTGAGGAGTCGACAGGATTTGACAGCGAAAATGCATTTTTGTGGGTTCAGATGAATACGATAAAACCTACATCGCAGAAAAATCGCGCGTAAATGATCAATGTGATCGGATCGATTTAGCGAATGTGCGGGTAAATCGTCGAGATACGGTTCTGCTATATGTTTGATGTCATGAAAAGCGTACGACATGGCTCGCTAGAAAGTGGCTCCAGCATTTTTAAGGCCAAAAGGTAGCTTTCGGTAGGCGAAAGTTCCCCAAGGGCAGATGAAGGTTTTCTTGTGTTGATCTGCGGGTAAGATTTCAATCTGGTTATATCCAGAAAAACCATCCATGAAAGAGAAGATTACGCTCCCCACGCAATTATTGATGATTTGGTCGATGAAGGGCGTAGGGTAGTTGTCCTTGGGACAGGCTTTGTTGAGATCTCGATAGTCAACGCAAACATGGATGGTCCCTTGTTTCTTAGCAACCGGAACAAGGTTGGAGACCCATTCAGTTAAAGGGACGGGATAGATGAAGCCAGATTTTAGAAGTTTTTCAACTTCTGCCTTTATAGTTGCGATTTTCTTGGGATGAACCGGGCGAAGCTTTTGTCGAACTGGTTTCGCGTTAGGGTAGGTTTTGATTTTGTGTACGACGATTGAAGGGTCGATCCCTGGAATTTCCTCGTAACTCCATGCGAAGACATCGCGGAATTCCTTGAACAAAGTGGTGTAAGAAACTACTTCGTCGGGTGTGAAATTAGCACCAAGGTTGATGTTTTCCACGACACCTTCTTTGATTGAAATGTCAATCGTGATCGTGGTGGAGATGTTACCCATGTTCCCCTCAGAGAGAGTATCTTGTGTGAGGATAGGAGATTGCGGAGCTTCGATAACATCGGGAGGGAAGACAGATTGTATGTCTTGCTGGATTTCTTCCAAAGGCGGAAGAAAAGAGGATTGATGGTGGTTATCATCCCAGGGAAGATCGTCAATGCTTAGCATTTCCATAATCGATTCATCTGAAGGGAAAATGTGGGAAATGTAATCGACGGCAGATGATAGGGAATCCAACCACAAGGGCACCGAGTAAGTATCGGGTGCCAATGAATGTGAAGTGTTCAAAGAGGGAGAGGCAAATTGAATGGCTATGTATGCGGCCTCAGCTGGGCTAAGTGACATAGTGTCACCAAGCACATCGAATTCCAAAGGACTAGGCACAACCCAAGGGTCAGATGATTCCAGGGATTGATAAGGCATAGTCGAGATCATATTGACAATGGAAATATGATGTGCAGTAGGTGGAATTGGTGTAGGGAAAGTACCCATGAGGATAGAATATTTCAATAAGCCAACACCAATGCTTTCATACGTAACCGGGTGGTCTCCCAGAAAAGGAATGTTGTTGGTAGCGGGGATGCGAGCGTCGGGTGTACAGAAATCAAGCTAATTGATGGTAACAATTTTGCCTTGATGGGGGAATTGTACACATCAGAACACCGATGAGGCGACGACAATCATCGCGTAGAACCAACTTCTTCCAAGTAGTAGGTTGTAATCGAGGGGAGCATCGACCACCTCGACATCAACGGTAACAGTTTTGCCGCCCAATTGAACGGCTAAGGATTGTAATAATCCATGAGGATGAAAACCTCTTCCATCAAAGGCGCGTAACATGGTAGCGGATTTTTTAAGGGCCGGTGATTTTAAACCTTTCCAACAGGCTAGAGACATGACATGGGTGGAGGCTCCCTTGTCCAGGATAGTCCAGTGGATTTGTTGATTGTGAACAACAACATCGATTTGGAAAGCTAGCTGGTGGGAGAGTCGCGATTGATGATTTTCCAGATTAAACGTGATGTTGTTTGATGACTCAGGATCAAAAGCATCGATGGAAGCTAAGAGTTTTCTACGTTGGCTGGGGCAGTGTTGTAGAACTTCCAAGGTGGACATGACACATGGGGCTTGGGCCAAATCTTCTACAATGTTGTAATTTTGGGCCGCCCGTGAATTAGGATTGAAGGTAGATTTATGGATGGTGCTCTTAGGAGGGCGTAAGATAGAGTCAAAAGAAGGTTTCTCAATCTAGAGTGGCCTGGATGGAGGGCTAACAGATGGAGGATTGACGGAGGATGGCAACGGGTTTGACGGAGAACCGTTAGCAATCTTCGGTTTATCAGGTTTAACTGGTGTGTCATATGTCGCAGAGCGAGTGGTTAGATTAACTTCGTTAAACATGTAAATGTGGGCACTTTTCGAGGCCTCATCATGGGGTTGGTTGGAAATGCCCCCCGGCGTGGGGGTTTGTGCAACCAACGATTGTTGCTGCAAAAAAGGCTGAGTGAGAACAGACGGTTGAGAATTTACTTTGAAAATTTTGGCCACTTCATCGCGATGTGGACAGTCTCGAGTGTAGTGATCATCACCGCAAATGAGGCATGGGAATTTCGATTTTCGTTGCGGTTGTTTTCCGGCAGCAGGGGTTTGTGGTTGGGTCTTGGGTTGTTCGTTGTTATTGTTATTCTTTGGTTTGTTTCTCGCTTTATTCTTGCCCCCAAGTTGTTGTGAAGGGGTTGACTAGACTGCATTTACATCAGAGACCTGAGTTTGAGGGGGGGTAGAAGAGGGTGCAGTCGAACTGGGAGAAGTCGTGGAAGCGGGCCGCTGGATCGTTCCAGTAGAATGGGTAGTAGATTGAGTTTTGACGAAGCCAATAACTCCATCCTCATGTGAAGCAGTCGATGGTTTGGATGGATCGTTAGTAGCATGGGTAGCGTTTGGTATCAACTCATATAGAGTACCAGATTGTGAATAGACTAAGTCTAGGTACTGAGCTCGGGCAATGGATTATTCTTCAGTGATGACACCACCCATGGCAACATCACGAGCGATCTGGGGTAACAATGATTTCGTGAACCATTCTGCTAATAATTGGTCAGGAATGACTGCTTTGATTAGCCTTCATCGTCATCTCCATTCATGGATATGATCGGAGATATGTACAGAGGTTGTCTGACGAAGGGAGGTTAATAGTTCAGTACCCGTCTCGTATCGAATGGGTAGTTGGAAGTGCGTGAGGAAGGACATGGCGAGGGATTTGAAATCGTGAAAAGATGCGCGTGGTAATTCAATATACCATTTCGCAGCGAAACCCGTAAGTGTTCGTTGGAAAATACGCAAATGAATCGAATCGTCCATGAGGGATTTGGATGAACACCACAAATGGAAGGTCATCACGTGGTTGTTCCAGTCTTCTCCGGACTTTCCGTTGAATTTTGGGATATCAGAAGGAAGTTTAGCTGGAATAGCTGGCCAAACCGGAGAATGATAAATAGGATCATTCGTTAACCGAGAAGAGTCTAGAAGGTCCAGGGTAGCTAGAAAAGGTAGTTGTCGGTTAACCTGTGGGTAATGTTGGTGTGGCAGAGGGACACCAGTGGGGCCCATTACTGGGTTATGTGGATAATTATAACTCATGGGCCCTCTCATGTGAGGTTGGTTTTGACCAAGGTACATATTATTTGAGATGTTTTGAGAAGTATGAGTGAGCGAAGGATAACCAAATGGGTTTTTCGGGTTATAGGGTGGGTTTGGCATTTTTCCATAAGGGGGTTGTTGCGGAGTCTGAACATTTTTTCCTGTGGAGAAATGTGGGTTTCCTTGAAAAGGGACGCTCCACGGATTGGGTGCGGTGGACACATTTTTTCCTTGTGGTTGATGGTAGACTCCAGATTGAGGCTGCCCCCCATCATGAGGGTTCCCCCCGAATGGAATTTGTCCTCCGGTGGGAGGATGCCCCCCAGCATTAAGGTTCCCCCTGGATGGAATTTGTCCTCCGGTGGGAGGATGCCCCCCAGCATTAGGGTTCCCTCCAAATGGAATTTTTCCTCCACTGGGAGGATGCCCCCCATCATTAGGGTTCCCTTCGAATGGAATTTGTCCTCCGGTGGGAGGATGCCCCCCAGTTTGAGGTAGAGTTCCCAGGATTTGAGAGCCAGATGTAAATGACTGATTGGTACCGTCGAGCGGATTAGGACCACTAAGACCGGTCCCTCCGAGTTGTTGGATGGCTATGGAACATCCCGGTATAACTTGGTTAGTGGTTTGGGCAGTGGTGGGAGCGGAAGAATTCAGTGCCCTGAATACAAAAGGGAGTGTAGGTCTTGGTGTTACAGGTGTGCCAATCGGAGCTTGATTGACCACCACGTTACCGGCGGGGATAGTTGGGATGTGTGGGGCCATTATCGAATAGGTCGTCTGGAGGGGAATAGTAGACCTTGGGCCAACGGATGGTGTGTTCGGACCAACGGTTGGTGTGGCTGTAAAAGTGGTGGTACCGGTGAAGTGATTTGGGGGGACAGTGTAGGAAAAAGGTGCATCGGCACCTTCCCCTATTGCATAAAGATCTCACACCAGGCGTGGTGGACTTCAAACAATGTCTGCAGTCCAAAAGGTCTCATTGGCTAAAGGGTTTTGAGAAGACCCAACCGGAATGTCAGAAGGATTAACGACAACAAACTCTCCAGTGGAATTCAGGTGGAGGATCTGTCGTTCGTATCCCTCTGGAATGCGGTAAGCTTCCGGAGATTCTGAAACAATTCGAAAATTATGAAAAGGAATGGGAACTTCTTCCTAAGAAGTCGTAGTATTTTGAACCTCGCTCTATTGAGGAGATTCCTCCGTGGAGTGAGGGGGTAAAGGGGTGTTTCCTTCCATATTTTCTGGAGGAAGTCCCTGTAGCCTCCGCGAGCGGCGTGGAGGGTCGATGTTGGCAGAAAAGAGTCGGCGAAAGAAATCTATGGCCAACTAACGAAAATAAACAACACATGCTAAAAAAATCTAAGAATCACAACCAGGCAAACAAGACCTTATTTTGATGACCGTACTAGTTGGTGATGAAATCCAACGTCGCGTGATCAAGTCCAGAAGGGGCAAGGATAGGGTGGAACAGTTACAATGGCGACCTGCTTAACAGACTTACGCCTTGGTGCAAGCTTCCACGTAGTAATTGTGGATTTACCCTCCAAGGAGCCCGAGTGAGTTTGACCAATGTCTGCTCTAGGTACAGTGAGACTTCCCGTCACCATCACCTTGTGTAAGACCCTAAAGATTATGGACACTAAGGTTACTAATTCACAGTCATCCCCTGGGCGGGAACAGTCGATAGTCCAATCCAAACGTACGGGCAGGGTATCAAGCCTGAAATGAACTAAAAGGCTTCCACGCTGTAATTGTGGATTTACCTAAAAGTGATCCCCATAATATGATCTGACCACCACAATTAGTTAAACCACAGAGGGTTAGTCCCCATAGCTTACCCGAATGTGACCTCGTGTGTAACCCCTGTGTGAGAGGGGGATCCCAGGCAGACTTATACGATGATTGGATTTGACTCTCCCTAACTCAGGATGCTAGTGTTTGTTTTGTAAAATTTGGAGAGTTATGCTCACAACCCTAATCCAAAGTACTAAGCCTAGTCTATTGTTGGTGGAGGATCCTAGAAAAGAAAAAGTTCCAAATAATTTTTAATTAGCGTTGATTTTATGGTTGTTCTTTACGCAAAGGGGTGCATGGAAGTGAAACAAATGGAATTATGACTTGGACCCAAAGAATGCATCAAATATGATAAGCAGTCATTTCCTTTCGATGAACATCTATCTAAGGGAGAGAGAGAGTTCTTTTCACTAACAAGCACTATTAAGGAATGTCCTCAAACAATTCTTTTTCTCAATCAAATCCCGGTGCAATGCTAAAACTTTTGAGATTCCTTCTAATATGCACAATCAATCATGCATATGCTTTTTTTTGTTTGTATATGAATAATGATTAATTCAACACGATGCTCGTCTTGCTAATTATCTTTTTGTATGAATGAAAATCAAACTAGCACAAGCAAAAGTCATACAAACAATACACCTTTTCGTTGCAATCAAAACGAAAAGAAGAAGAAAAGAAACAATCAAAGAAAAAAACAAACTTCAAACCCAAAAAGAAAAGGTTGAAGAACAATGATCTTGACTAAAATCAAGATGAAGAGGTCTATAGGCCTTTGATGACCTTCACCAGGGTTTTTACTCAGTTGATGAGAAAAGAAAAACAATGTATGGGTCTCAAACTCCAATCAACAAAAAAAAACCAATAACAATAGTGAAGAAGGCTACAAGATCCAAGTAGTAATATGTTTATTCTTCAAGCAAAAGACAGATGTCAAAGTTGAAAGGGAAGAAACATTGACTCACAAGGCTACTCAGCAGAAGAGACACAGAGGCAAAACCCAAAAAAAGAAATTATGGAGGGTTTTTTGGGCCAAAGAGGTCTGCCGCTCTATTTCCAAAGGAAAGGAGAGTTATAGAACTCTTTGCAAAGATATGGGGAAGCGCTAGCGCTCTGTTAACACTAGGACAGGGGCGTCAGGGTCTAAAACTCCCAAAAATGTCAAAAAAAAAAAAAAATTGCAATTCAATTCCGAAAATTATGTTGAGTATGATGGGGTTGGGAGCCAATCAGCTCATGAAACCAATCAAAAGAGGATTGAACCAGGTCTCAAACAATCAAGGGGTAAAACTAGGTCAATGAGGAGAAAATCAAAACAAGAAGTTTCGATTTGAGGCTATCTCCCCAGTGGAGTCACTTGTTTCTATTGTAGGAAAATCTCCCAGCGGACAGGTAGATCGCCTCTAAGAGCTTGACCCTAACTCTAGATAGAAAATGCTTAACGTGTACACTAACTTCCTTTCAAATCTATCTAAGATAACACATGGGAAGGAAGGATAACAGAAGTACCTCTTTATCGACGTTTGTCCCTGCACGCTCCTAATTGCGCTTCGATCCTTTGCTCTTCGTTGGATCCTATGGACAAAACAAGATACGACCACTTCCTACTCTATTGATATTAGCTTGAAAACAGATCTATCAATTAATGATAAGTTCATGTAACATTAGACACAAACTAGAAAGAAACAAGCCAAGCGTGTCATATTGATGAGAATAACGACAACAATACTTACAATCGTAGATGCGAATGGGACAACTTCGTCAAGTCCTCTTCATCTAACCCTTGCCTGAAAGATCCACAACCTGGACAACAACAGCTTCACTGATCACTCTCCTTTGGCTGACTGTGTGTTTTCTCCAAGATCATAAGTTTCATACTAGCAGTTCTTCCCCCTTTCCACCATCATAGAGTCTACTTATATAGGTTAAGAGGAGCTTAACCTCTTGAGTTATCTTTAGAACAAGTTGGGAACTTCCTCCTCAGATCAGGGATCTCTTGATGAAACCAAGAATTCGAACACAACTGCCTCCTAATCTCGAAATATCCTCCCCTTATTCTCCTCAACGGGCCAACTACTGACCCAGATTAGGTAGTTCTCCCTTAGAAGGGGCATCAGAGCATTGTAGCGCTCCCTGGTAAGCTTTTGGAGGGCGCCAGCGCTCTCAAGATGAGCAGCACTCCTTCAGAGGGGGCAGGGGAGCGTTATAACGCTCCCTAAAGCCTTGTAGGGGAGCACCAGTGCTCCTAGAGCTGATATAGGGGAGCGCTCCCCCTCAGAACCTTTGTTTCAGAGCTCTCTTCAGGTGTCAAGAGTTATTTGACTTCAGTAAACCAATTCTTCTTCTCCAAATCAAGCACATGAGATGTTTTAAGTGTCTCCTTAGTGTGATCGGCATGGAAATATGCTCGAACATCATTTGCGACACTTGCGACCAACTTGCGACACTTGCGAAAGTTGTAAGGAAGATGCGACACTTACGACAATTGAGAGGAACATGCGACACTTATCCAGCTGAGTAATTTTGATGTGTAACAGCGAGTGTTACAGATTTAAACAACAATTACAAGTCGCATTCCAGATAAGAAGAATATTGATCGTCGATCAATGAAAGGATCGATGAAGATCCATGGACAAGTGATATAACAGAGGAAGAAATTGTGACAGTTGGATCAAGGTCAAGTTAATTCCTTACCGTTGGATCGAGATCATATAAATTCATCATTGCACGTAGCCGAAGAATCGTAATTTTTTTATCCATATCCATATCAACAGTCCTTGTTATAGCGTACCACGGGCATCGGAGGTTATAAGGGTTTTGAGGCTATAAAATTCCTGATAGTGTGATGATAGGAATAGATATGACCGTCAAATCCAGAGGTAGATCAATGGACGAAAGTGTATTGGGGTTAAGAAGGTGCATGGAAGTTAAAGGAAAAGAAACCAATCCACGTCTAGAATAGATAAATAGTTCAAATTAGATATGGGACAAGCCACCAGATCAACGATTCTCATTACGGTGAACCACAGACCTTGGGAGTTTTTGGTTAATAAGGATTTTGACACGTCACAATGTCCCGATGAAGTAAGGAAATCCACTGAGGACACGTGGATGGTGTGTGTGAAAGCCACAGAATGAGGTGACACATGGAAACCTAGTAAACATGTGACATGTGGTAGGTCCACATAGGCAATCCCAAAGTGCACACAGGTAGTTGTATAGTAGGGATGGGAAGATTGTGATTGTTAATAACTAGCAGGATCAACGGTCCATATTATTTTGAATATCGACGATTTATCGTAGTTGTGAAATGCTAAAATTCCCAACATCCTGATGCCGAGATACATTAGGCTAACGTCAGAGCCCCACTCTAGATACGACATGTGGAAGCAAGGTGCCAGAGTATTTAGGTTTTTTGTTGGCCCTACTATTTATATTGAGTTTAATTAAGGATACATCAACGGTCCTGATTGGATCTGAGATCCACATCGATGGTGGACATTATACCTCTCATTGATCATTGATCAATTTTAGGATCAACGATCTAGATTAATCATGTACATCTGCAGATTTTAGCCTGTGGTTCTTAGCATTGGTTTATATTAAAAAGAGGCTTAAGTGCTTAAGAGAATAAGCACTTGATCACAGTGTAATATTTCGTGGAATAAAATGGGCTTAGAGCCAAATGAGATAAAGGCGTTTGGTATTTTAGCTTAGGGTTCTAACAATTGGTTTCGAAGAGAATACACATTCGGGTTTTGAGCGTTGTAAATAAGCACCTATCTAGATTGGTGCATAATACATAGTTGTAGACTCTATTAATAGAGAATTTTGGGCCCGTGGAAAGAATTTGAGAGAAGCTTGAGTTTGAAGCTGCAACAGAGTTACTTATAACTATGCACTTGTGGGGAAATAGACCTGGTGGGTCGATATCACTAGCTATATTGTGGTTTGATACAAGAGGCTTGAAAATGGTTATAGGATAGTTTTTTCTTGTAAGGTTGTGCAGAGGCATTATTCTATTGGATTGGTATATTCAGGTTACAAAAGACCCATCAAACTACAACACACTAAGAAATATTTTCTCCCCCACTTTAAAAGTGTTGTCATTTAATTGAAGGATTTGGTCCTCATTGAGCCTGACTTTAGATGGACAAATAGGAGGGGTAAATGTTATGAATATTCCAAGGAGTCCTATCACCAAAATATTAGTTAGCACAAGAAATACTTGAAAAAAACTAAAGGAAATCAAGACATTGGCATATAGAAATAGAAACATAAATTACATTTGTGTCTACTAATGACCAAAATAAGTCAATGGGATTCAAATGTATAATTAATGAATAAATGATGGCAGAGAAAAGAGTTCCAAGGGAATCTCTCCAAAAGAGAAAAAAAGAAAACAAATGACATAATAACAAATAAAAGTGGGGTTAGGCATAAAATGGGTAGGCCATGAAAAGTGAATTACATCCATGGGAATAAAGGTTACAATATATGCCACAATATGGAGAGTAAGTCAGCTAAACCATGAGTAGAAATCTGGAGACAAAATAGTCTTTAGTCTATAACATACCCATATTTAAGAATATAAAAATATTGCTGAAAATATATAAAATCATTGTTTCAAAATCCACTTGTAACCTATCCATTTAGTAAATAAATTACATACTCAGTAAAAAGAAAAAATGTAGACTACCTACAACATGTGCCCCACAATAAGCGTAGATCCAAGTCAACATATGTGTTGTGTGTGTTTAAAGAGATGGATAAGGTGGTTTGTTAAATATTCATCTAGATAGTCATTCACTACATATATACACAATTGGCCACTAATCTATGCCTATTCACATATGGAAGTACCATTAACTAAACCCTCCCACAAACTTTGTTTTAGATTACTTATTGGAAAGAAGACCCAGAACTAAAAAGAGGGAGGAAGAGAGGAAAGAAATATTGATAGTTGAAGTGAAGCAATCATACAAGGAACATTGAAACAAAAGACAAGTTTAAGTCATACTTCCTTGGCCTATCCAATTTGTAAATACAAAATGACAACATTTCTTGTTGATTTTATTACATCATAGTGAAGAAAAATAAAATTAGATAAAAACAACAAGTCTCAATGAAATAACCTGAACCCTTTTTCTACCTTGCTAAAAATGATTAATTGAGGCGGTTTTCTTTCTACCTTTGATGGAGGATTGCAGGTTTGGTAGAAATCTATAAGTAGTTCATTGATCATGCCAATATCATTTCCAATGGGAAATGGTTTGTACAGAGCCTCAATCATCTCATCCTTAGGTGATTTAGTTTTCATTGAAGCTCTATACCTAGATATCAAGGGTTATTCTCTGGAGGTGACAACCTACCAACAACTTTTTTTTATTTTTGAAAATGCTTCATATATTACTTACTTCAATAGATATTGGAAATGCAAAGGAGCGCATCAATTTTTTATATGAAGTTCAAATTCCATGAGGTTTTCAAGTCATGGGCATTCTGGTTCATGGTTCACGACATAATTCCCATATGATGATGGGTTTTAATAAATTTATATTTATGATAAAATTTGTAAAGAATAGTAATATGGTTGTACATTGTCTGGACCAATTGGGAACAATTTTTTTTGATGATTCTTCTACACAACAATCAATGTAACTTTGGGCATATAACCAATCTCTATATGATTACATTTTTCCAGTAAACTTGATAGCTTTTCACATGTTGTTTTTTGCATTTTTTATACCAACATGTTGTTTCAAATCCTTCGAAGTAATTTAAATTTTATATTATGAGTTAAGGATCGACATGGAAACATTTGTTTCAATCCCATACAAACAAGGAGTCTATCATGAGCAAGTCACTAGTCACTGCCAAAAAGACAATTTTGATTTAATGTTGGTGAACATGTTTCCTTTTAAGGGGTTGATCTACAAAGATAATAAAATTACAACTATTTCGTATATCATAAAAACCAATAAGGTTTTTGAATTGAAACTTTCACTGTATGACATATTCATCATAAAAATGATATGGTTTTAGTATTAAGGCATTCGCAGTTGAACATATTCATAAAAATGATATGGTTTTAATACAAGGGTTTCATATTTGTGTGTGTGTGCTCTCTTAATGGAACATTTTCATAAAGGTTTTTGCAGAGGGATATATTAAAACAATATATATATTTGGGTTATGTGATCGTACATATTCTAAACAATGATATAATTATTTAATACATTCTTAATTATAAAACTAATATGCTTTTAGTATCAAGGTTTTTGCAGTATGATATATTCATAAAATATATGGTTTCATAAAATATATGCTTATCTTCCAGATTTGAAAGAAGAACAGATAACTTACCTGAAAGTAGGAGGAGTGTTGTTGGTTCCACTCAGGTGTTGTCTGTTCCACTCAGGTATTGTTGGTGTCACTCAGGTGTTGTTGGTGTCGCTTGGGTGTTGTTGTTTTCGCTCATGTGTTTTTGGTGCCAATCGGGTGCCACTCACATCTCTCACTCACTAGAAATACTGAGGGAATTCTATGAATCAACTTGCCTATAAACCTACAAGGTATGGTGGGAAGGTATGGCAGGAAAGGTGCATAAGCAAGAACAACCATTGTTTTGGAAAATGGCAACAAAGCAAAATTGTGAAATGGAAAATGCGACCAATATATATATATATATATATATATATATATATATATATATATATATATATATAAACAAACTTTCAACTGAAATGTTTTTTCAACCAAAAACATATTTCAACTGAAAACTTGGTTGCCAGAGAAAAAACTTTCAACACACGTATTGGGTGGCACGACTTTCAAGGGAACCATTATATTTAAAGTTCAATCGAAAAAAAGGTTCGGTCGAAATTTTTTTTAACCGAAAACATTAAAGAGTTCGACCGAAAAATTGTCATTACAATTTTTGTGACTCGATTCTCACAAAAGTGTTACCCACATTCATGATTTTACCCATGTGGCATCAAATCCTATAGAAGGAATATATATATATATATATATATATATATATATATATATATATATATATAAAATGTTAGACTCAAAGGAAACGTGAAAAATCAATGGTGTACAATAGATCAAGAGTTGCTAGAGTTTGAAGGTATTGTTCATAGTTTTATGTATTTCCATGTGGGCCATTTTCCTAGGTATTGTAGCCCTTGTAATATTTGAAGTTATTTGAATGATAAGCTTAGTTTATGGGGAAAATATGTTTGTGTATTGTGTGATATTTTTGGTTTCTAGTATTGCTTCTGCTATCTTTATTTGAGTTGAATATTCCAGCAAGTGTATGTTGTTTTGTGAGCTGCTAATTTGGTTTACAACAA
>ML792699.1:272331-286629 GCA_009831015.1 Picea engelmannii
GATAAGCTTAGTTTATGGGGAAAATATGTTTGTGTATTGTGTGATATTTTTGGTTTCTAGTATTGCTTCTGCTATCTTTATTTGAGTTGAATATTCCAGCAAGTGTATGTTGTTTTGTGAGCTGCTAATTTGGTTTACAACAAGGAAATCACTAGATAACAAGATACCTAGGTGACAGAGTAGGTATTTCAACAAAATCCTGTCAAGAAATGCAGGACACTTCCACACTAATCCCAGTATAAGAGAAGAAGAATTTAATCAAGAACGCAGATGAAAACAAGCAAACACACAATACACCAAGATTTTAACCCGGAAACCCTTAACCAGGAAAACCAGCATTCCTTGGAGCATCTAGGTCTCTTGTTTTCTTATTCATCCAAAATAAAAGGTTACATGTCTAACCTTGGTCCACACCTAAGACACAATTGACATCATACCCTCTTGCACAAGAAAGAACAACCTTGTAGCCAAATCGGCCTACATATGCATGACCAACAACCTACACTTACACATGCATTAACCTACAAAAGTGTATTCTATAATCACCTAACAACAATAGCCTTTACGAACTTACAAAACACCTCTTTATAGGATTTACAACAGGCAAAACACTAAATATTGGCACCCAAAAAAAGTTATAGATCCATGCATATCATTAGCTAAAAATCTCACAAATCTCAGGATTCTATTATTGTGAACTCCAAGTCAAGTTTACCAGTCGACCTCCATTCAGTATCTAGTTGGTTGCCTCACGCTCGCACTTCGACCTCTTGTCGTCGATATCTTCAACTTCGAATTTACCCGATCGACTTCCTCAACCTTCGACTTGTTGTCGGTCTACCTCAACCTTGACCATCAGTCAATTCACCTCGACTAGACTTTCACTGCAAAGAATATAACAACCCAACAAAATGTTCCCTCCAATTTTTTTTTGCAAGCTAAAATGATGCGTGGTAAAGTTGGTTAGGTTAGAAAATGAAGATCATCCTTGGCATATTTCTTAGTTAGACAAAGAGCTTGAGTTTTATTGATGGAGCATATGAAGGGAACCCTCAGAGTGAAGGGGGAGGTGGTGTTCTCCTCCTACCAAACAATATGAAGATAAATTTTTAGTGTGGGTGTGGAACTTGCAAAAATAATCAAGATAAATAGAACATTACTATAACCCTTATCAATCTTGCTCTAGATCATGATGTGTAGGTCATGGATAGCTTTGGTGACTCAAAATTAATTTGTAGATGGATGTCAGATTCACTATGGCCCAGGAACTTGTTATTGGGTGTTTTTGTTCTATTAGAAAAGAAAAATAGTGTTTCTTTTAGGTCCATCATCCTCACCCATATCATAGGGATTTTAATAAAGAATTGGACTATGCTTCCAAGAGTGTGCCTATTGGAGAAAGATTATCTTCATATTGTTAAATCATCAAGTGTAGAGAACGAAATCTGTAGGATAAGATTCATACTCAGATGTTATGGTTTCATTTTAAATTATGCTTGGAGAGGGCATGGACCCTCTATTGTTTTCTATAATGTTTTTTCTTTTATATATCATTGGTTGGTAATTTTTCTCACATTTTGAATTATATATATATATATATATATTCAAAGAGTGATGTTGATGTTTTCCAATCAATGTAGTTGATACTTTTTACAGTATTTATGTCAAAACATTGATTGTAACTTTTGATTTTTAATAAAACGTTTCTGAATTTTTAACATAAGTTAAAAGTTATTATATATTTTCTTACTATGAAAATTAAGAGACACTACGAGTGAAAAAAGGAACAGCAGAATAAGATTCAAAAGAAAGCTAATTAAGTAGAATCGTTGTTAGTGGTACAAAGGTTATGAAGAATGAGTCACTCGGTATGGCTAATATTAAGGATATTATCACTATTAAGGAAATTGGGATGCATTTATATTTATATTGCTTCTCTAATTATATGTTTGGAATAGTGATTGACTTTTACCAAAATTTAATGTTTTATAAGAAGATGTGATGCTTGGTTTTATATACAAGTTTTCTACAAATATTCAAGAATGAAATGTATCATGAAAAATATCATCAATGTTATACTTTGTAATCCCAGCATGTCTAAACAATATAAGACTTATCATATGAGAAAGGAACTTGGTAAACACCATTATAGAGGAAGGAATAAGTTGAATTCCTAGTATAACGAAGGAGCTTATTTATAGTTTTAGGAGGGGAGAAAATAGTCAATGTTCTATTTCTTCAAGATCTTGGCTATCTTGTCCATAATACCTTGGATGTAAGGAAGGAAAAACATATATTCATCATTGTTGTTCCTCTGGCCAGGAATTCTTTGATTCCTACTGAGTTTTTTGAAGTCATTTTTTATCTTCCAATTATTGTATATATTAGTCTTAAAAAACCTTGCATAAGGGTTCTTTCTCATGTCTAGGGTGACTTTCACATGAGCACATGTGGGTATATTGTTAATAAAACCTATTTTTTGAAACAAGTAGTGATTTAATCTAACATAAAGGCACTAATTAGGGTCATTTTTCTCTCTATAGACTTGATGAGCAAGGGACCCACCCGAATTCTTTAAGACCAAAACATTAAGGAAATGGGGTGTCATTCTCCTCCAAATCCATGGTGAATCTCATATGTTTGGATTGTCCATTAAGATGTTCCATGAACTTGTCAAGTACATTGTTATTATACAACCAACATTAGCATCATCCACATACCTAGACCACTATTTTAGTTTTAGGTGAAATGAGTTGAACACCTCTTCTCATAATTTTATATTAGCCACCATAGGTGGCAAGGATGGCCTCATCCCCACACCATAAGTTTGTTTGCATATAATATTGGCATCTAAAGAAAGTATACTTTAGGAAAATACCCACAAGTATTGTGAATTTTTGTAATAATAATAATAATGGTAATGAGGACACATTCCCCATATAGTTTTTATGTCAATATTTTTGGGTCACAACTGAGACCATAATAATGTCTCAATTAAGAATAAAAAAATAATAATTGAATGTTAGTATGGTCCCAACTAAGACACATCAAATGACATAAATGATGGAATTAATAAGTACATAAATGATCATGTGATCATGTTAATAACAACATAATTGTGGTCTCAAAAATGACATTTCTTGTAAATATGGATGTTAATAGCATCACAATTTTGGTCATTTCTAAGGTTGTAATCGTGGAAATTTCTAGGGTCATAACTTAGACCATGTGTACATAAATAAAGTTAAAATATTGGCCATTTCATGAGTTGAAATGGTATTGGAAACTAAAAAATGTCAAATTTCCACCCAAATTGCAAACAATAATACGCAAAAAAAGTAAACAAAAGGAGGAACTCGAATAAATTATTTTGGTGACAAATCTTGTAGAAATTTTGTTGGTAACCCATAAAATTTAGTAGTCATCATCATGGTAAATCACCAATAAAATCAAGTGAAATAATTATGTCATAGAAATGTTTGAATAGAACATGTTTGAACTTGTCAAAATATCTACAAACCATATTATTAGGTATCTAATAAGGCCACTTATAGTGGGGAATGTTGATGTTTTGGTAGTTGCAGGAGGTATTAACCTCCATGGATAAACCTTTGAATAGAATAGAATATTTTGAAAGAAAGAGAAAACCTAAACAGATGTGTGAAAACCATGGAAGACAAGTCGGATCAGCAGAATAAGTAATATTGAAGTATTATATGCAGAAAAGGATAGGTCATCCCTGCTTGAAGTGACACATGTTCACCTGGCCATATTAGTATAAATAGAAGGCACTTTAGCTCATTTGGAAAAACACACACTCACTCAATTGGTGTGCATATCTTAGAAGTGTAGTAGCAGCATAAGTAGTGCACAAGTCTAGAAGAGGAGCAACGACAACTACAGTGGTGCAACACACTCTTGTTCAACCTTTTTTTTGGTACTCTTACATGTGCACTACCTTGGAGAAGGTGCACTCGCTTGGTTTATCTATTGGTTTTAGTGTGGCTTCACATAATCATTATATCTAGCAAAGGTTAAGGTGCTCGGGGTGGCTTTGTGCCTATGGTTGGGTGACAATGGTGTAGCATTGTCTATGGTAAACGAACACAATATTATAACAGGGAATTCAAGATAATTTTTTCACAATAAATTCCCCTAGTGTAATATCATAATTGGGAGGGAAAGTTATGAAATATATTAAATATAAGTGACAACCCCTTCAAAAGACCCCTCACCCTTCAAATAAGTTTATTCATTAAGTCACATACCTATAAACCCTCATTTATTCATAGTTGATCCCAATTTGTTTTCTAAGCAAGTGGATGGATTTGAAAGGATGATTTCCAAGTGAAGGTGCATGCATGTTGGAAAACCTCCACATCATGCAAAACTATTAATGCATATTGACCTACATATTCTCATGTGGTATAAATGTTTCCACTTTTGTTCTTATATTCCACTCTATCATCATTATGTTTACCTTTCTCCATGGAATACTTTTTATCACAAAGTGGCAAATCATGACCAAGTATTTGAGAATTTATAGTAACAAGAAGCAACCAACAAAAAATTCCTTCCAAACCCAGGATCAATTTACCAATCCCGTGGCTCAATAGGGTTAAAGATCTCATACTTGTGACTTTATATCCCTCCCTCCTAGTCATAATATAGTTTCAAATCAGAGGATTCATCGAACAATGTGTAAAATAGAAACCTTCAGTGGGAAGTGAGATGACCTTAAGACTTTGTGATAGACCAAATTTCAATAGAGGGTGGTGAATTTCCTACAACACATATATTTAGATTTTAAAGAATTCAACATAGACTATGCTCAATGAAAGGGCAAGGAATTCAAGCAAAGAGTTCTAAACTCCTTGGACACCCTACTTGATGATGTTTATAAGTGAAAACCTCTAATGATAATTTAAGTAGTCCTATCTCATGTTGAGAAGTCCATATCAAGAAACAAGGGTGACCTACAATTTTCTATATAAGTGATTGACAACCTATTGTTATGAAAATATTGGAATTGTAGTAAAATATATACATTAGGATAAGTTGTCCCTATGTATTTAAACTACATTTGTATTATGTAGACATCTTTATATTCTATTTAGAAAACTATAATATGCCTAAAAAAAGGATAGTTAGTTTTGGAGTCATATATGTCTCTTTGGTTATGATAAAAATCTTCAAACATACTAGTTGGATTGGATACACTCTAGAGGACTCTAGAAGATCATGTTGAGTCTTCAACACACCCTTAAAATTTTCAATTTGTGGGTACCGCCTTTTCTTTTAATCATTTTGCACCTTCTTCTTTTAGATTTACATAGGTTGCATATTATTCCTTTGTTAAGTTTATGCATTTTTTCGTTAGTTTTATTTGCACAAAAATATCAAGAAAATCCAAAAAATCTTAAATCCAAAAAATCTTATGTTTTTCATCAGGGAAGAAAAACAAAAGAAAGCATTCAAAAAGGAGAAAAATCACAACCTTTTTCCAAAATGTGTCGATGAACTCATCAGGGGTTCCGACCGAAAGAAAAAGAAGAGAAATTTACCAAACTTTCAATCCCGATGAAGGAATTTTGAAAGCGTCGATGAAACCATCAGCGTTGGTAGAATTTTGAGTCAATTTAAAATAGAAAAAATTATATGCCAATCACTAACGAAGCCATAGGGAATTAGTAGAATTCGTTGAGTCCTTAATAGAGAAACTCATTTCAGCTGATGTTGATGAACCAAGAACCTGAAAACATATCTCAATCATTTGATCATTCCAATATTTAAATCTTGACCATTGAAACTTACCACATAGTAGGCCTCGTTCAAACACAGGTCAGTTTCCACGTTCGTGACCACATCGCCTTCCACGTCGTTATCTGTACCATCCATGTCATATGCCAACTCAATTTGTCATGTCATCTTCCATATTGATTCTTTGCCACATTAAATTCCTCGTCTGACACCATGTCATTTTCCACATCATTTGGTTTGTCATCACCATACGAATATCCTTAAGCATCAGTGGTCGGGTGTTTTGGTGGAATTTTTTAACAAGTATTCACTCCTCTCTGTCGATGTCGATGACTCATCAGACATCGACAGGATTATTACAAGTTTTCTTGTGCTAATGTTTTCCACTAACCCTGACGGACTCATCGGCGTCGGTCCATAAACAATTCAACATGCAAAACAATATGGCAAATGACTGACTTCTGATCAATTGTTAAACTAAGAAAAAAATTACCGACCTTCTGATCACGGATAAGGGAAGATATCAACCTTTGATACTTATCACACAAGTAGTGTTGGTTTTGACGACTGAGTTGGCCATGCCACATTCCATTCTTCCACATCACTTACATACTTGACCACGTCATCTCACCGCGTGTATGGTCGTACCTTGCCATGTCATATCCCAAAATTTACTCTGAAACCTCAGCTGATATGTTTCATGCCACAACATCGTACGAACCCACATGTATTGTCACATCACCATTTGATATTAACCATGTGTGCCAAAGAAACAAGCTTGAAAAAGCATCGATGAACTATCGACATCGATGAAAATCCTATGGGTGTGTAAAGAGTAACAAGCAAAGCATCCACCGATCGACAATGAAACAAATCCCAATTGTCTGATCATAAGAAAGAATGGATCTGGACCGTTGATCCTCCTGCATGAGTTGTGCTAAAAAATGACATGTTTTTTTTAGCACAGAAAACACTATAAAAGTCACCAGTGAGAGAATAACCCATTTCATATTTTTGCGATAATTTTTTATCTTGAAATCCATTGTAGGAATGACTTATATCGTTGGAAAGGTCTCAGTGAGCTCTATAAATTTGTAGTTCATGATTCTGCATTGTTTGGTTATGGTTTTGCAAAATAAGTTACTACATGTAGAATTCTTACTTGATACTCATCCCCATTTTGAGAATGTGATATATCATTGGAAATGTATCTTAAATAGCCACAACTTTTTTTTAACTTTTTTTTTATAAGTTTTTATTGATTTTGCACGGTTTGTTTCAACTTTGTGAAATAAACGAAATCAAACTCATGGAAATGCCTTGAATATTTCATTTTAAGATCAATTAATTGTTTTATCTGATAAATTGTTAAGAAAATATATTTTTATTCCTAATATACATTTTTATGATCTATGTACATGCAAGGGGAATCATTTTTCATGGTCAGAAGAATTTCAATATTACATGTTGCAAACTGATAGATTTTTGTCAGCTGACAAACACAAGCATCAGAACAGAGTTGGAAGTATTGGTGACCAGATGCATGACCATTCCGATTTTACAAGTGAATTATTACTAAAGGTTGAAGAACAACTCATCCAGAGTTAACTATGCCTAAAATGAATAAATAAAAAATCAAATTAAAGATGCATGCATGAGGTTGTTAAAGAAAGAACAATGTGTTGAATTCTTTAATCAAGGAAAGATTTATGAAGTTGATCATGCATGAATTAAAGTCGACAGTTAATTGCAGATGTGGATAAATGCATGGATTTTTGCATGGACGATTTATCAAGACTTTTGTTCACTAAATATGCAAATTACATGAGGAGATTGCATGGATTTTAATAAAGTCAATTTTATTTTTATTTCACAATTAAATTAGTTGTTGTCTTATAAATAAAGAGATCGACCTCTTAGTAAGGGGTCTTTGATCTTTGGAACTATTTCGAGAGATTTTCTATCTCTGGAGGAATTTCAAGAGGATTGTAAGAAAAGGACTATTTCAAGTCTCAATTCAGAAATTCTTTGGAATCAAGACATTTTGGTTTGTTGAATTTATGTGTGTTTATTCATTATTATGGATTATTCTACAATTGATTAAATGTTGCAAGCATCTAGTAAAAATTCTTGTACTTTTAGTCTATCTTATTTGGTTGAATGAATTGTTGGATACTTTCAATAAATTATTATTGTATTTATTAGTTAATCTTATTTTTCCATTATCTGGGATATTGTAGAATTATTTGAATGTCTCACAATTAAATTTTATCTCCTTTTGTTGTTAATTAGTTATTATTTACTAGATGTTATTTGATGAGTAATAAATTTAGTGGAATTATTTCTTCTAGAGTCTAAATTCTTAGATAGACCATTTCCATAGGTTATCCTCAACACAGATTTCTCCAAAATCCTTAGTTTACTTTTTTTCTGTCGTAGATAGACTTAAAACACAAAACAATAAAAAGTATGAAATCATATAACTTTTAAATCACATTGAACAGTTAACAAACCATTAACCCGGAGAATTATTCCATATCAAACAAGGAAGAGTCTAATTGGGCCTCTTCCTTAGGTTTAATCCCTATTGTTGAGCATTGGGAATTTAGACCCCTCAACAAAATTGATGCTAGAAGGAGGGCCTAGATGACAAGTCGGCCCATGTGGAGCTATTGTTCTAAAATGTATTAACAACCCATGGCTCCTATCCATATTCTTTCATGGGATCATGCTTTTAGTCTCTCGAGACCATTGCATGGTATCTCAAAAAATAAAGTATGTCTCTTGTTTAAAATAAAATTTGATGGTGAAAAGAAGACCTCTGCATATAGGAATCTTAATGAATTTAATCTTGCATGAAACAATCTTAATGTTTTTCAAGACGCTAAACTATGTAGATTATTTACTCTCACATTGGAAGGTAGAATTCAAGCTTAGTATAAGGCATTGTCAGCTTAATCAATTCATAGTTGAAAACAGTTCATGGAAGTTTTCCTAGATGCACATGATAACTATGACTATGATGAACTATGTGTTGAACTTAATAAAAAATGAAAGATTTATATTTTGATGAATTCTTATTAAGGGTTGTACCGATTTATGATAGATTTTGTGAAAGTGACAAACCCTCTATATCATAATTTTTTACCTTATGCTCCTATTTTTTTTCTTTTCGCAAAGAGGAAAAGTTATTAATAAGTAATGATTAGGATTCAAATTATCAAGAGTATCCTCCACCAGAATTGATTATATCATCATGTCATGAATAGGGTAAGAAGAAAATGATTATGAAGAGCTTTGTAATGAACTGGTAGAAATTTGTAGGAACATAAATTAACCTCTAGATGATTTCCATCAAAAATTTGTGCAAATTTGGTGTAGGCTTCTTGAAAATAATAGACCTACCATCCAAGAAATCCTTGAATGGTTTACATACCTTCTCTGTTTCCCTGAAGAAACTGGTGTACTCTCAAACAATGAGAAAAATTATCAGCATTATGATTGTTTCCCACTTGATATTTCATTCTCGTTATTTCTTGAGACAAATTTATTGCAACTATCGTTAGGAGAAGTGGAATCACCAGAAAAAATTTGTTTTCCCGTTATTGAAATTAATGATGTGGAAGTCATTAACTGGGAAATATTATAGAAAAAGACAATTTGGAAATTGCAAACACCTCCAGCTTGCAAGAAGTTTCTTTTCAATATTTTAATCCAGATTTACAAAACATAATTTCAGTCTTTCCACAACATGAAGAAATTATTTCAATTATTGAAACATCTCATGTTGATCTTCATGTCTCTTGTTTTTTTACAATCTGATTTTAAGGAACAGTTTCAAGGTGGTATTTTAAAAGATAATCCCAAACTAGTCTTTGACAAAAATTCAATTTCTAGAGTTCATATAGAGATGGTATCTTCCCTTGATGGTCATGAACAGTGGAAAGAGAATGAAAAATGTATGACATATGGACCATACTCTTTCACTGCAAAAACTAAATTTACAACAGTAATTAAGAGCGAACAAACCAAACAATTTATATCAACTAAAGATCGAAATAATGGTCAATATTTTTATGTTTGTGAAAATTATCTTGCTAAATAAATCAAGCCAATTTCAGAATCTAGAAACTTTTATGACCTTTACTCAAATTTATTTCATTCATCATCTTGTCAAATAGTTCACCCTTCTTTTGGAAATAAAATACAGAGAGAAAAAGGAAAGAAGGAAGATCACCAACATATTAATCAAACATACGATAAGAGTAAATGTCCATCCAGTGTGCATAATTTTGATAATTCCTTGCAATCATAATTTATTGAATATAAGGAAACAAAGTTTGATTATGATAGTCCTATTTTTTATGACAATGTTTATTTTTAGGAATTGGATTTGATATATCATACATGGAACTTATTCAACCTAAAATTGTTAATCTCTTTGAACAAATGTCAATGTTAGGAAAGATAGAGCAAGGAGTACCAATGGAATTTCATCTCTTCATGGAGGGACAATAGCAGGAAGTCATGTCCTCATCATACATAATGACAAAAGGAATAGGTTGAACCAAAGAATTATCAGTTGGATTCTTTTTGGAATTGCAAACTGATCTCCATGAGTAAGTAAATCACTTACCTTTGCATTCATTTTTAATACTTCATCATTGCCAAAATGGTTTTTAAAATATCATTGGAGACTTCTTGGAATTATCTTTCGCCATACAATTTTCTCAAAATAGTAAGTATTAAATACTTTATGTTTTGAACCAATTGCATAATGTTTTAATTCTTTCAATCAAACAATACACCGTGTCTCTGCTGCAAAATCCTACACGATGCCCTGATAGTCTTATTGACAGTGAGGTAATTAAATGGTTACATTGGATTTATGATTTTACATAGTATTAGTGGAGCCATTGTAGGTTAGGGTAAGAGTAGTTTAGTTTTATTTTCTATTTTTTGAATAAGATGTTGGCTCAATTTTGGTTGCATGAATAAAAACCATAATTTATAATTTAATTATGATTTTTAATTCTTTTTACATAGGATTTTTTCTTTTTTCTTTTTTCTTTGTTTCAATCATTCACCTTAGAACCGATTTTAGTTACGTTTTGATTTCAAGTTTAGTTTTTTTTTGTTTAAGTTTAGTTGGTTTTATTTTTTATTTTTTTATTGTCGCATGGTTTCAATTTGATTTTCATAGTTGATTTTCATGATTCTTACTTTGCATGTTTGTTTTTATTACATAATTTGCATTTTTGTTTTTTTGTTTTTTTATAAATAATTTTTGGGGGATGTTGAGTTTTCAGCCTCTGATTTGTGGAACAGGACATTCTAGTTATCTTCTAAAAACCTTATTTGTTTTAAATATCAAAATTAAAGTAACTTGACAATGATCGGGAGTAGGAGTCAGAAAGTACTTATACTTTCTTTTATAAGTGACTCAGAAAAATACAATGTTTTTTTAGTGGTGGGAATAACTATTATCAAATATGAAAAGATCGAAAAAGTCATAAACTCTATAAATCATGATCTAAATGATGAATGAGAAATTGATGAATGTCTTGTTTCTTTTAGAATGGGTAATCTTTAAATCCTAAGGACATGATTCATCCCTTCACTAACAGATGTCATCCTCCTAGACTCGTATACATATCCCACAAGAACTTCTCATCACACAAAATATCGAGTAATGGGTACATATGCTTTGCATTATAATAATAAAATAAAGAAGTGATGAGGTGAGAAAATAACTCAAAATGGAATAGTGAGGTCAAGGAAGGAATGCAGATATCTACGTCGGGGCTATGGAAGCTCACTAGAAGCGGAGAAAGGTCTGTGATATCGAGGTGACTTCGTCAAAGCTATGGACGCTCGGTAGCAACAGAGTGACACCATAAGGGTGATAAGGTTACTTAGATATTATACAAAATAATACCCTAATATTAGAAATCAAATCTAATTTGGTTTCTTATTCAAAGTGCAGTTCAGTGATCAAAAGGACTTATCTTTTGTGATTGATTAAAAATAAAAACTCCATGAAAAGGTAAAGAATGATTTATAAATTATATATAGAGGGATATATGAGTGGTTTCAGTCTTCTCTTCTTGTTCTAAATCTATATTACTTGAAATTGTTTTATTATGATCAAAGGTATAAGTAGAGATGTTTGTTTTGTCCAGTGAATCGACATTTGTCGAGTCCTCGACACACCCTCAATTTTTTTAATTTTTGGGTGCCAAATTTTCTTTTAATCATTTTGTGCTTTCTTCTTTTAGATTTACACAGATTGCATATTTTTCCTTTGTTAATTTTATGCATTTTTTATTTTGTTTTATTTGCATTTAAAAATATCAATAAAATACAAACAATATCATGTTTTGCAACAAGGAAGAAAAAACAAAAGAGTTCAAAAAAGAGAAAAATCACAACCTTTTCCAAAACAAGCCAATGAATTCATTAGAGGTTCGGGTGGAAAGAACAAAAAGAAAAATTTACCAAACTTGCAATCTTGATGAAGGAATTTTGAAAGCGTCTATGAAGTCATTAGCATTGGCATAATTTTGAGTCAATTTAAAACAACAAACATATTATGACAATCATCAACAAAGCCATCAACATCAGTAGAATTTTCACTCAATTTAAAACAATAAACATATTATGCCAGTCACCGATGAATCCATCAAAAATAAACAAAATTCATTGAGTCCTTAATAGAGAAACTCATTTCAGCCGATGTTGATGAACCATGAACCTGAAAACATATCTCAGTTGTCTCATCATTCCAATAGTTAAATTCTGGCCATTGAAACTTACTACATAGTAGGCCTCGTTTGAAGACAGGTTAGTTGCCACATTTGTGACCACATCGTCTTCCACATCGTTAACTGTACAATCCACTTCATCTACCACCCCAAATTATCATGTCATCTTCCATACTAATTCCTTGCCACGTCAAATGCCTCGTTAGACACCATGTCATTTTCCACATCATTTGGTATGTCATTACTCACGTCATCACAATACGAATAACCTTGAGCATCGGTGGTCGAGTGTTTTGGTGGAATGTTTTAACAAGTATCATCTCCGTCGATGTCGATGAACTCATCGAACGACGGCAGGATTAGTGCAAGGTAATTTTTCACGTGCTATCGTTTTCCACTGACCCCGACGGACTCATCAGCGTTGGCCCATAAACAATTCAACATGCAAAATGATATGGAAAACCACTGACTGTCGATCAATTTTTAAATGAAGAAAAACATTACCGACCTTATGATCACGGATAAGGGAAGATCTTGACCATTGATATTTATCACACAAGTAGTGTTGGTTTTGACGACTAAGTTGGCCACATCACCTTTTGTACTACCACATCACTTCCATACATGACCACGTCATCTCGCCACGTGTATGGTCGTACTTTTCCATGTCATCTCCCAAACTTTAATCTGACACCTCATATCATATGTATCATGCCACAACATCATACGAAGCCACATGTATTTCCACGTCACCATTTGATCTTAACAATGTGAGCCAAAAAAACAAGCTTGAAAAAACATCGATGAACTATCGGCATCGACGAAAATACTATGGGTGCATAAAGAGTAACAAGCATCCACTGATCAACAATGAAAAAAATATCAACCTTCTAATCATAAGAAAAAATGTATCTGGACCATTGATCCTCCCACATGAATTGTGATAAAAAATGTCATGTTTTTTCCGAGCACAGAAAACGTTTGAAAAGTCACCAATGAGAGAAGAACCTAATTTCATATTTTTGCGATAAATTTGGATCTCGTACTTCATTGTAGTCATTCTTTATATCATTGGAAAGGTTTCGATGAGCTCTACAACTCTGTAGTTATACATGTTTTGTGATTCTGCATTTTTTGGTTATGGTTTTGGAAACAAATCTACAACATGTAGAATTCTTACGGTTTTTTAATAATAACTTTTGATTCTGATCCTTGTTTTGAGAATGTCATATATCATTGTAAAGGTATATTCAAGAGCCACAACTTTTGTTTTATAATATTTTATTGATTTTGCACGATTTGTTTTAGGTTTTCGAAATAAAGGAAATCAAGTTCGAGGAAGTGACTTGAATATCTCATTTTAAGAGCAATTAATTGTTTTATCTGATAATTTTTTTATGAATTTATATTTGTATTCCTAATATACATTTTTTATGATCCAGGTACATGCAAGGGAATCATTTAGCATGTTGAAAAGAATTTCAATATTACCTGTTTCAAACTGATAGATTTATGTCAACTAACAAACACAAACCTGAGAACAAAGTTGGAAGCATTGGTGATTGGATGCATGGCCATTTCAATTTTAGAAGTGAATGATTACTAAATGTAAGGTAGCTAGAGAGGTAGTGGGGGGAGCCCAGAGGGCCCATAGTGATAATAGTGGAGGTCATTCAATGTAAGGTGGACTAGGTCCACTATATTATTAAATAAGGCCCACTATGGTAGTTAGATATAATAAATGTAAGAGGACTTCTTAGAAGGTTCTACTTCT
>ML792699.1:291822-304234 GCA_009831015.1 Picea engelmannii
TCCTATGAAAGTACTGGAAACAATGAGGAATCTTACTGTTGAGCTGCAGGTTTTCAAAGAAGACAATGAGGAATTGAAGAAGGCACATCAGGAATAGCAAGAGATAAACGAAGTCCTACTGTGCAACATAGTGACCAAGAAAATCCCAAAGGATGATAACCATGATGAAGAGGTCAGCAAAAGGGCCTCCAAGAACTCTGGGCCAAAAACAAAAAAGGGAGACAATTCGTCAAAAGGAACACCTTCAGTCGAAGACAAAACTAAAACAGACAAAAAAAGAAAACAAGTGGACCACCTTGAAGGAGAATTTAAAAAAATTAAACCAACCACCTTTGATGGAGAATCCAAGATAGGAGAAGAAGTTGAGGCATGGTTGTTGGACATCAAAAAATACTTTCAAATCTACAACTATTCCAGCAATATAAGTTTAGAATGGCCATCTACAATCTGAAAGGGAAGGCCAACATTTGGTGGCAAGACCTAAAATTGGCCAAGGGCCTGAAGGAGAAACAGTTAGAATGGTGCGACTTTAAGAAATATTTCAAAAAATAGTACCTTTCAGAAAGCTATTATGAAAGGAAAACGAAAGAATTATACTAGCTACGACTCGCACAAATGTCGATGGAGGACCTTATAAATAAATTCCTCGAACTGCTAAGGTTCCTACCATACATCCAGGAGGATAAGGTAAAAATCCAATGATTCTTAAGCTATTTACCGCAGTCCTACAGTGACAGAATTGAGTTCGACAACCCCAAATCCTTGAGTGAAGTATTCAACTAAGCATGAATGTGCTATGGCCAATACAAACAGTGAGTGGAGTTTCCCAAAGATTGTAAGGAAAAGAAACAATATTGAATGAACCAGCAGAAGAAGGGATTCCAGCCAGCTCTGTATCAGAATGCCGCAAAAAGATTTCCAAGAAAGGATTTTCACTCCAACCATTCGAATAAACAAGGAAGCAAAAAACCAGTAAATTTGGGAACAAAAAAGTTTGGGGACAGCTTGCATGAACCACTAAATTGCCCAGAATGTGGAGAACCTCATCTAAGGAGGAACTTCCCATGTTTAATTTCAACAAACAGAATTGGTGTTCATAATTTGAAAGAAGCCTCGATAGTGGGAGACGTGGGCAGAAGCCTGCATCAGATAAATGTAGCCATAGATGGTCGACAAGCTGACCACCAGTCCTCGGTGGTAGAGATCAAAGGTAAAATCAATGACACTCAAATTTCTATTTTAATTGACCCTGGATCTACGTCAAGTTATATTACCCCTGATGTAGTAGAGTCAAATAAACTTAAGAAACTAAAGCATGCAAAATCATGGCTTGTACAACTAGAAAAAGGTACTAAAAGAAAAGTAGTTGACTTTATTTCCGATTTTGAGTTCATCTTAGATGGTCAAAATATAAGGACCAATCTGAACATCTTACCACTAGGATCTTATGATATGATTATCAAGATGGATTGGTTGGAACAACACAAAGGAGTAGTATATTTTTATACAAAGATACTTAGCTATAAAGATGATTTTAACACTGTTAGAACAACCCAAGGTGTACCAAAACCTGTATCAGTCAGACAAGTTTCAGCGATGCAACTCAAGAAATTTATTAGAAAGGGGTGTCAAGTTTATGCCATCCAACTGACAAATCTATTAGAAAAAGAAGTTAAGCCAAAGTTAGAAGATTTCATTGTCCTACGTGAATTAAGAGATATGTTTGTAGATGAGATACTAGAATTACCTCCTAGAAGGGAAGTAGACTTCTCCATAGACCTACTACTTGGTTCAACCCCTATCTCAAAGACACCATACCGAATGAGTCTACCAGAACTGACAAAATTAAAAATACAATTACATGAATTGTTGGACAAAGAGTATATCAAACTGAGTGTCTCACTATGGGGGGAACTAGTCCTCTTTGTGAAAAAATAAAATGGTACTCAAAGACTATCTATCGATTATAGACAACTGAACAAAATGACTATTAAGAACAAATACCCCTTACCAAGGATAAATGATTTGTTCGATCAAGTTGGTTGGGCCAAGATCTTTTCAAAGATGGATTTACGATCCGGTTATCATCAAGTTAGGATAAAAGATGTGGACATAAACAAAAGAACATTTTGAACAAGATATGGACACTACAAATTTTTAGTCATATCTTTCGGACTCACTAACGCACCAACCACATTTATTTCCTTGATGAACATCATTTTCAGTCAGTACTTAGACAAGTTCATAGTAGTATTTATCGAAGATATTCTAGTCTATTCTAAAACAGAGGAGGAACATGATGAACACTTGAGAATAGTTCTGCAAACATTAAGGAAACACAAACTTTACGCAAAATTCGACAAATGTGACTTTTATCAAAAAGAAATAAAATATTTAGGGCATGGCTTTTCCTTATAAGGTATTGTTGTAGACCCGGAAAAGATAAAAGCCATTATGGAATGGCCAGTACCTAAGAATGTGGAAGATATTTGGTCATTCATGGGAATCGCCGAATATTATTGCAGATTTATAGAAGGGTTTTCCAAGATAGCCTACCCTATCACGTCATTACAAAAGAAAGAGACCAAGCTGCACTGGTCAGAGAAGTGTCAAGACAGTTTTAACAAACTGAAGGAATTATTGACAACTGTACCCATATTGAAGGTCGCAGACCCAGATAAAGACTTCACCATATGTGTTGATGCAAGTAAAGAAGGACTAGGTGGTGTCCTAACTCAGGAAGGACACGTTATTTGTTATGATTCCTGGAAATTAAAAGAACACAAGAAAAATTATGTCACTCATGACTTAGAATTGGCAGCGGTAATACACGCGTTAAAAATGTGGCGACACTACATAATGGGCAGAAAATTTCTACTATTGATGGATAATACCGGGGTGAAATATTTGTTTAACTAACCAGATCTTAATGCAAGACAAGCAAGATGGCTAGCATTCTTGAGCGAATTTGAATTTGAGGTCAGACATATCAAGGGTAAGGAAAATAAAGTAGCAAACGCTTTAAGCAGAAGAGTCCATGGGATATTTGAGATAAATATCAGTAGGGCAGAAAGTGATCTGGAACAAAGGATAAGGATGACAGGTATTAACGAAGGAAATTACACTAAGATGATGGAAGAATTTCAAAATAGTATCGCAAAATCAGATAAATCAGATCTAAGTATCGACAAGAAGGGACTATTACAATTTAAAAATAGACTTTACATACCAGATTCAATAGAGTTAAAATTAACATTTCTAGACGAAGTGCATAAGAAACCATATTCTGGCCATCCAGGTTACTAGAAAATAATAACAACAATTAGAAAATTATTTTACTGGCCTAATATGAAGGGTGAAACCATAGAGTACTTGACTAGGTGCCAAGATTGTTAGCAGGTTAAGGCCAAGCACCATCACCCAACCCGCCTATTACAACCATTGCCAGTACCAGAATGGAAATGGGAGACTCTATCACTGGACTTTATAACAGGGTTGCCTAAAACTCAGAAACAAAATGATTCTATCATGGTTGTAATCGATAAACTCAGTAAGTCTGTACACTTTATTCCTGTAAAGTCTAATTTTAAAGCTATAAACATTGCTGAAATATTCATGAACAAAATTTTTAGACTGCATGGTAATCCTAAAATGGTGATTTCAGATAGAGACGTAAAATTTACATCTGCTTTTTGGAAGGAATTGTTTGTAGGGATAAACACTAACTTCAATTTCAGTACGAGCTATGATTCACAAATGGATGGATATACCGAAAGGACAAACCAGATCATAGAGGATATGCTCCACATGTACGTAAGAACAAAACCGAGCAAGTGGGAAGACTACCTTCACTTGGTATAATTTGCATATAACAATGGGTACCAAACTTCAACTAAGTTGAGCCCTTTCTAGGTATTGTACAACAAAAAGTGTACGATTCCAATTAGCTAGGATAACCTGGCTGATAGACTCATGGGTGGGCCAAAGATGCTCCAAGAAATGGAGAACATAGTAAGAAAGTTACAACATAACTTGAAAGAAGCATAGGATAGACAGAAGAGCTATGCAGATCACAAAAGAAGACACTTTCAATTTCAAGTGGGAGACCATGTTTATTTGAAGATTAAAGCCCGAAAGAGATCATTGAAGTTAGGGAATTGTGCCAAGATGGCACACAAGTTTTGTGGGCCCTTCGAGATACTAGCTCGAATTGGACTCGTAGCATATCAACTTGCACTTCCAGCTAATCTAAGAATTCATCATGTATTTCACGTTTCTTTGTTGAAAAAGTATATTCATGACCCTACTCATATGATTGATTGGAACTTGGTGCAGGTGGAACCCAAAGGTGAGTTCTAGTTGGAACCCCTGCGCATTCTGAACCGGAGAGAAATAGCACTTCGGAATATTGTCGTCGCTCAGGTAAAGGTGCAATGCAAGAACTTTAGTCCTGAGGAGGCCACGTGGGGGTTGGAGAGAGATTTGCGGAAATCTCATCCAATCATGTTCCAAGAAAGGAATGAACATTGACGATAGTGTTTTACTAAGGGGGAAAATATGTGACATCCCCAAAAATAAAATATTTTTTGAAATTTAAATTTGCTGGAAATTCATTCCGTTTTTTTTAAATTCGAATTTAATTTTTTTTGCCATTTATGGAAATTCTGAATTTTGAATTTAATAGTTGTAATTAATTATTATGACTATTGGGCAGGGATTTGATTTGACCCAACTAACTAGCTGACTATGACACTTGTATGAAAACATAATATTTTATATTGATTGCAGGAGGACAAATGGAATAACCATGTTAAAATCAGCTGACCATGGCTTAATGAGTGGGGAACATGTTGGAACTACCTCTAGGTTGATTGTTACAAGTGGAAAATCAGTGATTTGGCCATGGGCAGCCCCTAAAAATCAAGGATTTAGAAAGCTGCGAAAATTCCCAAGGGAGGGAAAAAGGACCTAGGCAAATTGATAAATAGCATATGTGAGGAGGCAGGACACTACCAAATATGATGGGGAAAAGAGACTATTTATTTTTCCTTACTGTTATGAACACTACTGAGTGAGTGTGAGGCAAGAAGAATTTGTTTGAATTGAAGGACATTTCTGAGGAGGAGTTTTCCAAGTTTTCCCTCATGGATTCATGGTCAGGCTAGGGGGTGAATCGGGCAAGTGATTTTAGCTGCCCTATTCTACGGTTGGGAGGAACATGGATGTTCCTTTTGTCTTCCCGCGAACTGGTTCATATATGTTGATCCACTCTTCCTCTGTTTTGAATGAGAATTTTTATTGACGAAAGGTATATGTTAATTCTGTATCGAAGTACTTCTATGGGTGAAATTTGTTGTATATTATCCCATTGTTGTAATATGATAAACTGTAAGAACATATCATGATTATCTATTGTAGGAACAATGCTAACATTATAATGAATGGATTCATAAAACGATTAAGGATCTTCATTCATGGTAGAGGTAGAATGGTGATAACAAATTATATTACAAGCCACTATGCATAGGACATGACAAGAACAAAAAAAATTGATTGATAGAATGGAGTAGTATAAAATCTGGGTGAACAAATCAACTTATATCAGAAAAATGGATTTGTTGAAATGGGTTGAACTGCGTGATCGACCTTAGAGGTTTAAATGTAGGTGACAATCGAAACCGTATCCGTATCATGGTTAAGCATGGAATTTTTTTTAAAAAGGAAATTTGTCCAATCGGTGCTAAGACTCCCTACCAATTATGTACTGAACATGAATCCGAAAATTAATTATGGTACATTATGTCATCTCTGAACATGTTCCAAGAGTTGTTTTCGTTTGAAGGAAAAATGGATATCTATATATATAGACCTATATTTTATGCACCCAATCGTTTCACGGTAGGAACAATAAGCTAGTTATAAGTGTGCATATCTCTCTCTCTCTCTCTCTCTCTCTCTCTCTCTCTCTCTCTCTCTGTATATATATATATATATATATATATATATATATATATATATTAATGCTTTTATGTATAGTCTTATTCCTTGATGTTGGGACGAACTATCCACGAACACCTTACCGTAACTGTTATAACAATTTACGGTATCTACAAAATCATGGTTACTAGAGTAAAAACAAAAAGTATAGAGTAACTATTATAGCATTACGATATCTCTTTAATAAGGGGTTATTACAACCAAAATGTTTTTATCATACACAATCTTCTGAAACAAATTTGGTATTTCAAGCAACCTCAAACGGAATCCGGAAAGTCAAACTACCTGCTAGTGATTAAAGAGAACAAATAATAATAATATGCATTATGTAGCCAAATTTCCCTTTACGTTACGGACAAACTCACCACAGTAAAGTTGAAGGAGCAAAGAAATGGAAATAAAATAGTTCCCAATACGGGATCTTGATTTATATCAGCACATGATTTTATTAGTCTTAAGATTAAATCTACAGACAGATCCAGTATTCGAGAGTAAAGAAATAAATCATTTTTTCCTCTAAGTGGACGGTAAACTCTTGGGGTAAAGGTATAACCCTGACTTTAATCCCCTATTATACAGTAACTGGACCTTGAATGGCATTGCCCCCTTTTTTTTTAATCTACGAAGCTATAACAATAGCGATACAACCATTTTTGAAATCTGATGAACTTCACTGTGATAACCTATTTTACAAGGCAAAATCATATCTATGCCCATGAATCTAGGGTATTTTCTCAAGATATTTAAAGAGGAACCTGAGTATCTTTTTGTACCAGGCATGGTTAGGTGCCAACACAACAACACTGCGACTCTACAAAGGATGAGACGTGTTTCTTTTATTAGTGACAAATCTTCATTGAGAAAAGAATCTTACATATAACAAAAGTGTTTCTGTAAAATAAAAGAAGGCAAAGAAAGCTTATCTTGCATGGACATGAAGTGTTGCCAGCCACAAACCAAGTCGTCAATACACGGGGAGGGGAGAAGTGAGCTTAATGACCTAATGGGTACCCTCGCAACATAAAAAAGGGCCCCATCATTAGATTTGGTTACCTTTCTATAAAATGTTATTCTCAGGAAAATAGATAAGAAATAATAACAACACTATAACCTTGCAAAATCAAAAGAATTGACTACGTGATATGCAAGTATCCAGACAGGTTAATAAAAACAATAAACACATATTTATTTCTGTACCAAATACCAAGTTGTGAAAGGGTTTTGCATGCATACTGGAAAAGGGTACTAACAGGATAAAGGAGAAGAAGTCCAAAAGAGAAAAACGTTGTACCATTATAGTTACAGACTCAAACAATGTTTGCCATGAATAAGCTTGCAAAGAATTAAAGATACACTTTTTACTAAAGGGTAATTACATACTTTCTGAGGGAAGAAACTACTGTTATTAACTACCTAGTGAATTGGGAGGTCTACCATATGGTAGTTTACCTTGAAAATAACACCCATTTTGGCCAGAGCCGTCGAAACGTAGAGAACCCTTATAAATTTTGGAAGGGTTCCTCCCCTTGTTTCCAAACAAAGTATAACACAGAGGCTATAGTGTTGAGTTTTCCTTTTACCCTACATAACCTCCTTTCTCCTTATCACCGCCTTACTAAGGTATTAGTCATAAACTCATGGAATAATGAGGATAACCCCTATCAGTAACAATAATTCCTATACTCTTTTATCCATATGTATTACCAGAGCTGGGCTATTATAAGTCAGGACGAAGAAGAAACTTGCATAAGATCTTAAATAAGATAAATGGATGAGTAAATTAGTAGAACAAATTTTTTTACCTGTTCGATGGGAGTCATTGAGTCCGTCCCTGGTTACCATTTCCACCACTGCCAAAACGACCCTACCCACAGTGCACATATAAAACCAAGACTTTAAGGCCACTAGTGGAGAAAATATCGTAGATGAGAATATGCATAAAGGAGAACATAACCATGTTCAAAAACTAGAACCTAGGATAGTAGAAGCTTACCAGAGAAGTAAGTGGTCATATCGTTCCACCAGGTAACATTTTTCTGAACCATCAACATGTTTCAATAGGGGAATGATAACACGCAGAGTCTCTCGAAAGGTCTCAATAATGGAGTAGTAGGATGTAGAAAACCCTAGGAAGAACCTTAATTACTCAGATAAATGTCGAAGGTATGAAGGAAGAAGGAGACATGTGATGAGGACCATGTTGGCATTACCAGAATGGACGAGATTGCCAGGTGAGGGTTTTGAAAGTTGCACATATAAAACTACCATTAAAATGGTAGGTACGAAGCCTTAACTAGCTTCTGACAGTTGACTGACGTTTCACATCAAGAAATGGCAAATCAAGTTTATCCTTCAACTCCCAAACAAGTGGAAGACATGTACACCCTAAATGTATGTTGTGTCCACCATAAACCTATCATTTAGGAAGGCTCACTGGAGTATGGTCTAGTTAAATCGAAGATCATTAAAAGTATTTGTTACTCAACCTCTGTTAAGGGAATGGCTCAGAGTTGACACTAAGTTTGCTAGTTACTTTTGTTGGTTAGGCTCGAACCCCAGTCTTATATTCCTGTCGGGTGAGTTAAACATTTACAAAGTGGTAAATCAGAGTAGTCGGATGTATAAACATAGGAAAACGCTTAATTAAAGAAAGATCTTTGGACTGTAATTTTCTAAGTCCTTTACTCTGTGGAGTCCTTAGTGGGTTACCTTGGAAAACCTTCTAACCATAATTGTTATAGGAGTTAAGTTATTCCATTAATACAGTGATAAGAAAGAAGGACCTTTCTTTGGAAGTAAATAAATAAGAATGAGCTGGGAGGAATATGTCCCATAAAAAAAAAAATTATGGCAAAATTGGGAAATTTTGGGGTATATTACATATGGTATAAGAGAAAAATTTACAACACTGGGCCTGAATAGGGCCACATTAATGCTTTGACATATATATTTTACTTATGCAAAACTAATAAAAACTTCTTTATTACAAACAAAATACTTTTCTATTTCATGTTAATCATGGTAGCTCAGAATGATGCAGATATCAGGATGGAAGGAAATCCATAATAAGAACCTCATGGAGACCCAAGGAAGAATAGTGACGAAAGCTCTCCTACATAAGTATTGGAAACAACGAGCAATCTTATTGTTGAGCTACAGGTTTTCAAAGCAGACAATGAGAAATTGAAGAAGGCACATCAGGAATAGCAAGAGATAAACAAAGTCCTACTGCACAACATAGTGACCAAGAAAAGCCCAAAGGATGATAACCACGACGAAGAGGTCAGCAAAAGAGCCTCCAAAAACTCTGGGCCAGAAACAGAAAAAGGAGACAGTTCGTCGAATGGAACACCTTCAGCTGAAGGAAAAACTAAAATAGACAGAAAAAGAAAACAAGTGGACCACCTTGAAGGACAATTTGACAAAATTAAACCAGCCACCTTTGATGGAGAAACCAGGACAAGAGAATAAGTTGAGGCATGCTTGTTGGACATCAAAAAATAATTTCAAATCTACAACTATTCCAGCAATATGAAGGTCAGATTGGCCATCTACAATCTGAAAGGGAAGGCCAACATTTGGTGGCAAGACCTAAAATTGGCCAACGGCTTGAAATAGAAACAGTTAGAATGGTGTGAGTTTAAGAAATATTTCAAAAAATAGTACCTTTTGGAAAGCTATTATCAAAGGAAAATGAAAAAATTCTACGAGCTACGACTCACACAGATGTCGATGGAGGACCTTATAAATAAATTCTTGGAACTGCTAAGGTTCATACCATACATCCGAGAAGATAAGGTAAAAATCCAACAATTCTTAAGCTATTTTCCGCAGTCCTATACGGACAAAATCAAGTTGGACAACCCCAAATCCTTGAGTGAAGTATTCAGGAAAGAATGAATGTGCTATGACCAATACAAACAGCGAGTGGAGTTTCCCAAAGCCTAGAAGGAAAAGAAACAAGATCAAATGAACCAGCGGAAGAAGGGATACCAGCCAACTCCTTATCGGAATGCCGCAAAAATCTTTCCAAGAAAGGATTTTCACTCCAACCATTTGAATACGCAAGGCGACAGAAAGCCAGTAAATTTGGGAACAAAAAAGTTTGGGGACAACTTCCGCGAGCCACTAAAGTGTTGGGAATTTGGAGAACCTCATCTAAGGAGGAACTACCCATGTTTAATTTCATCAAACAGAACTAGTGTTCATAATTTCCAGGAAGACTCGACAGTGGGAGATGTGGGCAGAAGCCTGCATCGGATAAATGCAGCCATAGATGGTCGACAAGCTGACCACCACTCCTTGATGGTAGAGATCGAAGGTAAAATCAATGAAAGTCGAATTTATATTTTAATTGACCCTGGAGCTATGTTAAGTTATATTACCCCTGATGTAGTAGAGTCAAAAACACTTAAGAAACTGAAGCATGCAAAATCATGGCTTGTACAACTAGAAAAAGGTACTAAAAGGAAAGTAGTTGACTTTATTTCTAATTTTGAGTTCAGCTTAGATGGTCAAAACATAAGGACCAATCTGAACATCCTACCACTAGGATCCTACGATATGATTATCGTGATGGATTGGTTGGAACAACACATAGCAGTACTATATTTTTATACAAAGATAGTTAGCTATAAAGATGATTTTGGCATTGTTAAAACAACCCAAGGCATACCAAAACCTGTATCAGTCAGACAAGTTTCAGCGATGCAACTCAAGAAATGTATTAGAAAGGGATGTCAAGTTTATGCTATCCAACTGAAAAATCTATTATAAAAAGAAGTTAAGCCAAAGTTAGAAGACTTCGTTGTCCTACGTGAATTCAAAGACATGTTTGCGGATGAGATACCAAAATTACCTCCTAGAAGGGAAGTAGACCTCTCCATAGACCTACTACTCGGTTCAGCCCCTATCTCAAAGACACCATGCTGAATGAGTCTACCAGAATTGACATAATTAAAAATACAATTACAGGAATTGTTGGACAAAGAGTATATCAAATCGAGTGTGTCAGTATGGGGGGAACCAGTCCTCTTTGTGAAAAAGAAAGAAGATACTCTAAGACTATGTATCGATTATAGACAACTAAACAAAATGAGTATTAAGAATAAATACCCCTTAGCAAGAATAAATGATCTGTTCGATCAAGTTGGTGTGGCCAAGATCTTTTCAAAGTTGGATTTACAATCCAGTTATCATCAACTTAGGATAAAAGACGAGGACATAAACAAAAGAGTTTTCAAACAAGATATGGACACTATGAGTTTGTAGTCATACCTTTCAGACTCACTAATGCACCAGCCACATTTATGTGCTTGATGAACATCATTTTCAGTCAGTACTTAGACAAGTTTGTAGTAGTATTTATCGAAGATATTCTGGTCTATTCTAAAACGCAGGAGGAACATGATGAACACTTGAGAATAGTTCTGCAAACATTAAGGAAACACAAACTTTATGCAAAATTCAACAAATGTGACTTTTATCAAAAAGAAATACAATATTTAGGGCATGTCATTTCCTTAGAAGGTATTTTCGTAGACCCGGAAAAGATAAAAGTCATTATGGAATGGCCAGTAGCTAAGGATGTGGTAGATAGTCGGTCATTCATGTGAATCGTCGAACATTATCGCAGATTTATAGAAGGGTTTTCTAAGATAGCCTACCCTATCACGTCATTACAAAAGAAAGGGACCAAGATTAACTGGTCAGAGAAGTGTCAAGACAATTTTAACAAACTGAAGGAATTATTGACAACTGCACCCATATTGAAGGTAGCAAACCCAAATAAAGGCTTCACTATTTGTGTTGATGCAAGTAAAGAAGGACTAGGTGGTGTCCTAACTCAGGAAGGACACGTTATTTGTTATGAGTCCTGGAAATTAAAAGAACACGAGAAAAATTATTTCACTCATGACTTAGAATTGGCAACGGTAATACAGGCCTTAAAAATGTGGCGACACTACATAATGGGCAGAAAATTTCTACTATTGACAGATAATAGTGGGGTCAAATATCTGTTTAACCAACCAAATGTTAATTCAAGATAAGCAAGATGGCTATCCTTCTTGAGCGAATTCAACTTAAAGGTCAAACATATCAAGGGTAAGGAAAATAAAGTAGAACACACTTTAAGTAGAAGAGTCCATGGGTTTTTTGAGATAAATATCAGCAGGGCAGAAAGTGATTTGGAACAAAGTATAAGGACGACAGGTATTAATGACATAAATTACACTAAGATGATGGCAAAATTTCAAAACAGTATCTCAAACTCAGATAAATTAGATCTAAGTATCGACAAGAAGGGACTATTATGATTTAAAAACAAACTTTACATACCAGATTCAACAGAGTTAAAATTAACAGTTTTAGACGAAGTGCATAAGAAACTATATTATGGCCATCCAGGTTACCA
>ML792700.1:0-15201 GCA_009831015.1 Picea engelmannii
CGTGGGTCATGGCAGCTTCTGAATAACCCTTTAGCTTATGCAAGCTACCTTCTTCTCTTCCAATGATGATTGCTTCATTTATGGTCTCTTCTTTAGCACATTGCCTTCTGCAACCTTCACTATAGCTTTCCTCAGGGTTATTACATGCGACCTGGATCAAGGTCAACAAAATAGCAAGAAAGAATAATATCCCTCTGATAATATAAAGCAATAGCACAAACAATCATCGCAGTAGCTCTTTTAGAGATATCACTTATAATTTATCTGAAGCAAAGATTAAAGGTAAGGAATACAATACGAGATGAGGTCAATACTCTCATAGTGTTGTGACCAAGCATTCTTCCATGGCAACCTGGAACTAACACACGCGGTTTCTCCTAGAGGAGGTCTTAGTTGTATCGGGCAAAGCATTTACTTCTATATGCTCACATGCTATCAAGTATAATATTTTACAAAGACTGTTATCTCAACTATAGTCATCAACTTGTCATGTGTACCTTTGAATCTTATTAATCTTGATTAATCAAACCTCGAGCCTTGTCCTCAAGAATGAGTGCTTGCTTTTCTTCCAGGTCTCCTTCACTCAATATGACGAGTGCTTTCTTCAACCTGTCTGTTGTACTGATACAATATGCTATCTTGACAGAAGGTTAGGTTAGAGGATAAGCTCTATGATCAACTTTTAATCTTTCTAATAATTTGATCATAGCTTCAACATGCAACATTGATCAATATAATGTCATGACAAATAAATGCATATCAGATTAATCACACTTGGGTTGCATCATTCCTCTAAATGTGTTAGATCTTGAGATCCTTCTGGATCTATGGCAAGAGATCCCTTCTCCTGCAAATACTTCTCTAAAGTTTTAACCATTTAAACATATGTGAGTACATACCTCTGATAGCATTTGTAGGTGGTGGCACCATCTGGCAGCAACGGTAATCATTACCAACTCTTTAAAATCTTCAGGGGTGACTGCGGCTTCTACTGCAACTGGTACTGCAACTGCAACTGGTTCTGAGACTACAACTGCAACTTAGGGTTTTATGAGGAAACCCTAAATTTTCAAACTTCGAATTTTGAAATTCTGATCCAGGGGATAGATGCGCTGAGCTAAGGCGAGTTAGCCGGTGCAGTCAGATTTCTAAATATCCAACTTTTACTCCTTCAAATCTGATCTGCGGATTTCTGGACTAGTGCTTCGGGTACCTCTGGTACTTTAGTACTTCTGGTACTTTGTGAAACTAGGGTTTCACTTTTCGGGAGATCCAGCCACTAAAAAGGTGTGATGATGATGCCAAATTGATCCTTAGGGGAGGGCACAACTTTCTAGATAGTTTTAGGGATGAAAAGCTTCACTTTTGAAAAAACCCTAATTTGCAGGTATGACAACAGTGACGTTTTTTCTCTTGCGAAAGATGCTTCCTTCAGCTTGGCTCTGATACCATGTTAATGTTTAAGCCATTATTATAGATGTTTGCATTTCATTAGATAACAATAGCATAATCCAAGATCACTGAGAAATACACAATCACAAGAGACATAACATTTATCCTGGGAAACCCTCTAGGGGAAGAAAACCAACAAAACTTCCTTAATATAGATAGCCAATACAATGCCAAGAGATCTCTATGCTAAAACAAAAAGTCCTCTCCAATATATGCGCCACTCTCTCTCTCCTTTGTCGGTAACAGATCAGAACTTGTCTCTCAAACTGAGCAAGTGAGTTATGTCTAAGTGAGGTGCTAGCCTCCTTTATTTATATAAGTCTGGCACGTGTGAAGTGTCTCTTCACTGGCAGGGCCGACTTCTCAAACTGGGTGGGTAAACCCACCTTTATTATATTTCTGGGTATTTTTATTAACTGCTGGGGACGACTTCTTATTCTGCCTATTACAATTGTCTTTTGACCAATCCGCAAAAGGGGATTTGGTCCTATTACAATAACCGACATGATCAATCCACAATGGGGATTGATCCTATGAATAATATATCAATAATAATAAGAATACTCTTTTCAGTTACAATATTTCAACATGGACCCTAGAAGGGAGAATCGTTGGGAAGATGTTTCCCTAAATTTGAGGCCTAGAGGGCACCTGGGAGCTTCTAAGTGAAGCTAGAATTCTTGGAGCCACAGTACTCTTAGAATTCATGGACGACCTATATTGGAGTCTTGTAAAGGAAGTGGGATAGCTTGAGGGACTGCGATGTAGAGAAGGGGTTACATTTCCTTGGGTTGTGCAAGATGTGGGGAATGAGAGGCTATAGCTTGGAACTGTTGTTGGAGTTGGTACCTCAGCCTAGCCTTTGTTGTGTTGATTGTTAGACCATAGCTTAATTAGGTAGCCTTTTTCCTCATGGAGTCATATCCTTAACTTGGGGGTGACCTACTGTTGCAAGTACTGGAACAATAGTGTCTATGGTTGGGAGGAACATTTGGGCTCTATAGCCAATTGATGTTTTTATAAAAATATAGGTGTTATATGTTATGTGTTTTTATGCTAACTTATGAATGTTTATACATGCTTAATTATGTTATGTTGTGAATGCTTGTGATTATGCATGTTATTTTGAGATATGCATGACTTTGCATGTGGTTGTGGGTTCTACATATTGTTGCATATGTAGGGAATATTTTATGATTGGTATCTGAGGTTGTTATTAGGATTATATGATCCTTCAGGAAGGTTGAAATGTGTAATTAATGGTATCAGAGTTTTAATGAGCGAAGAAAAGAAAATTTCAAAAAAATTGGTATGTGATAGAATTGGGTTTTCCATTACATATGCCCAGAAGGAGTATGGGGTGTGTTACAATAGAATTGGGTTTTTCGTGACATATGCCCAGAAGGAGTCTGGGGTGTGTTACAACAGAACCAGGTTTTAAGTGACATATGCCCAGAAGGATTCTTGGGTGTTACAATAAGGATGAAGATACTACTAAAACAATTGAAGAGAATACTACCAAACCACTTGAAGAGGAAATTTACAAGAAGGTTGAAGAAGACCTAAATATCAATAAGGTAAAATAAAACATTTAATCTAGACTTAAAGGAGGATGTAAAAATTTGATGAATGGCATCACGTTACAACGTCAAAAGGAGAAGGAAGACAATATTGAATAAGTTCACTAGAAAATACTTCAGGATGTACGTGTCAAATATGATAGTATTATCTCAAAGACTAAAGTAATCATAGGCCAAACACAGATGATAGAGGATGCCACTGCCTCTAAAATGAATATCGATGATATGGGCGTGAAAGATGAAAGAAAACTATTAAAGGTGAGATCATATCGACACCCTCATTACCAAGAAAGTTTCCAAGAAAGACTAGAAGATTGACATAGACATTACCAAGGAAGAAGATGGAAAAATCAACAATATTCATGGGAAATGACATCACATGACCATCACTCGATGGAATATTATTAGAGACCAACAACCACAATAGATTGGAGAAGTTACAGCAACACATGGAATTAAAGGAAAATAAAGTTATACAACAACCAACTATCAAAGATTAAGATCGAAAAGAATTGAATTTGAATGAGTCATCACCAGTGGCAACAAGAGAAAAAATATAAAGAAATCCTATTACTTTGTTTCATCACATGTAAAACTAATCTGAAATGAATTTGAAAAAAAAACACATTTTTATGAGATTTAGTTTATACAAACAATGGACAAAAATTGAAAGTTTAATAAAGGCAATGCAATTGCAAAACACAAGAAGACAAGAACATGAGGAACTTTGAAAAGGAAAGTTTCCCACAAAGGAAAAAATAGGAGAAAAGATCATTGGAGAATGGAAGGGACACAGACACTTGGTTTTCCAAACACCCATCCAAATCCAACATTACTTATATTTTGATGATGTAGAAGACAATCATGTCCATTTAAATTAATAAATGGCCCAAAGAGCCAGGCGGCTACATTATAACCCTGCAATTGTTAAGAATAAATATTGATCAAACCCATTCGAACCATTCGAATGCTAGTTTCCCATTTGGATAAATATTGATCAAAGCCATTCGAATGCTAGTTTCCCATTCGCATTTGGATGAGCCATGAGACTACTTTGTAACCCTACAATTGTTAAGAATAAATATTGATCAAACCCATTCGAATGCTAGTTTCCCATTTGGATAAATATTGATCAAAGCCATTCGAATGCTAGTTTCCCATTTGCATTTGGATGAGCCATGAGACTACTTTGTAACCCTGCAATTGTTAAGAATAAATATTGATCAAACCCATTCGAATGCTAGTTTCCCATTTGGATAAATATTGATCAAAGCCATTCGAATGCTAGTTTCCCATTTGGATGAGCCATGAGACTACTTTGTAACCCTGCAATTGTTAAGAATAAATATTGATCAAAGCCATTCGAATGCTAGCTTTCCATTTGGGTTTCTAGGATAAAATATCTATTCTCCATTGTGTCTATTGTGTGGATTAGTCATGAGACTATTTTGTAACCCTGCAATTGTTAAGAATAAATATTGATAAAACCATTCGAATGCTAGTTTCCCATTTGGGTTTCTAGGGTAAAATATCTATTCTCCATTGTTTCTATTGTGTGGATTAGTCTTTGTGCATTTTGACAATTCCTTGTAGCTTAATCAATCGCTAGTACATTGAATTAGTTGGGCATTTTAATTCTAGGTTTGTTTGAATCAAGGTTGTACGAAGCTACCCGGCTATTCGACATTCTCATGTAGGTCAATGCAATGGGATGTTGAATCACAACAACCACACCGATTCTCATTAACTAGACAATTCCTTACCCAACAACTACAACAATTCTCATTAACTAGACAATTCCTTACCCACGTAAATAATGGCTCTGTATGTTGACCCAGTTCGTGAATTCACCACTGCCCTGGAATCCAATAGCCAAAGGACTCATCCCATCAGTTCAATTGTTTAAAAAACATCGAGGTTGCGGTAGAAGAGTTGTTACCATAGTTACATTTCCCCAGCCTGATTGCTAATTTTCTATTCCTTGTATTTAAAAATTAATTCATTCTCAGACCATTGGGTGCCTTGGAAATACATGGGATCAAATTGGCACTCACCAACGTTGAGTTGCTTGGGCAATTAACTTACACACTCCTCTATTCCATAGTATGTCATCCGTTGAACCTTCAACCCGTGCAAGTGAATACATGGGACGGTAAATCGTAGAGCAAGAAGATATAAGACATAACAAATTAGTATATGAAATTCACTTCATATATTTTTCTTTGCAAACAAATCTAGTCTCATTGATTTGTTAATTGATGAGTTCTTGTTAATTGATGAGTTCAGGGGAAGAAAACATTGTTTTCTATAAATTCTCCTGGCCCTCATCTAAATATATACATGGTAACATTGACGTTGCTGAAATCATCTCTATTCTTACTTTTTCCAGCTGAAAAATTGCATTAAGATATATAATTTTTACAACCCTCGTAAAACAGTTACAAAACGAATATCTTGACCTGTCACTCTGTCCTATAATCTTTAAAAAAGAGACTATTCTGTTACAGCCAATAAGGCTTCTTTCATATACTTTCAAACTACATCCAGAAAATAGTTATAATTTGCCAAATGTACCATAATTACAACAGACTCAATGCCAATAATCCTCGAACTGCAAGGTACAGGACTACTCCATGCAAAAAACTGAAAACAGAGTTTACTTTCCATATGTTCAGTGCATTTCCTTAATAAATTTTTATAAGCCGAAGAGGACCCGCCGAGTCTCCAGTCCACAATGGGAGGGATATGATACCTTCAGGAGCTAATAAAGCCTTCTTGGAGAGCCTATCCACTTCCTGGTTGAATTCCCGAAAAATGTGAAAGAACTGAACATCAGAGAATTTGCTCACCAAACTAACAGCCCTTTGTTTCCAGCCTTCAAGAGAGGTCACCTGCAGTGCACTCTTGTGATTTAGCCAATTTATAATTATTTTTTAATCACCCAGGATTTGTATTCTGTGTAAGGATAATAGATTGGCTAAATATAGGGTCGTCCATGCACCATTGATCTGGGCAGCACCATCAAAACAGGCCAAAGATAATTCTAATGGAATGTCGAGCCTGACTCTTTGGTTAGAAGTGGTATTCATATTAACCTCAGGGATCTTTGTTGCTCCAAGAGCTTTGATGACGACCGACTGAATAGAGGGCTTCTTTCCTTCAAATATCACGGCRTTTYTTTCCAGCCAAATGTTCCAGCATATATGGGCAGCGAGGCTAGATGAATTGTTCTTATTTTTCGTCCATCTASTGAGACAAACATCAAGATCCACACCGTCCCAATTATCTCTAATGTTTTTAATGGATCTGATTTTATCCCAAATCGATTTAGTGAAACTACAATGAATAAACAAGTGTGCGTTTTCTTCACTAACATTTTTGCAGAAATGGCACATGCCTGGCCCCATCCACCCTCTCTGTTGTAACTTTTGCCAAGTTAGTATATTGTTCTCATATGCAAGCCATAAGAACAACTTGATTTTCAGTTGTATATCCCACTTCCGGATGCATTTGCGCCAGCGAGTAATATTAAGATAATTTAGAGTATAAACAATGGCCTCGTATACATTCTTTGTTGATAGGATTCCGGACGAGTCACCACCAGTCCAAGTTCGTTCATCAGCAGTATCAGTTGTATCTCTATTCTTACTTAATAATAGAGATATTCTTATAAAGCATTTATGATTTTTAACTTAGAAATCAGATGTTAACACAGCCGAAGAATGAACAAAGATGCTTACAAAAACACACTTTAATTAATCAAGAAATTATATACATTTATAGTTGAGAGATGCAACACCAAACTTAGAACACTCCTCTAAACTCGTGGATCTCAAACCACCCATATACCAAACTTAAACAAACAATGAACTTCCTACAACAAATTTTCCTAATTTTGACATTATTCCAACACCCCTCATTAATAAAAAAATGGGTTAATGCCAATACTATACATAACATGCATGCTGGTCTAAGTCTCAACTAAAATTACAACATTACATAAAACAATTCAAAAACTTTGATTTTTGAAAACTGGTGCAACATGTGTTCATCACTATGTATGGTTTTTTTTTTTCTTTTGCTCCAAATCTTGAAGCCTTTAAATATTGTCTTCATTCTTGACTTTACCTTCATCTTCACTCTGCACTTCTCGTTGGAGCATGGTTTCTGCCTTCTTTTCTTCTTGAACCTATCTTGTACAAATTTGCACTCCTTTTGCTTAGCATCTCCATAAATCTGCTCAAAAAACCAATTATCAACGTTGGTCATAAATACGATAATATCTTTTTCTTCTATAACAACTTCTTTGTTGTTTATTAATTTTGGCGCCTCAGTATAATACTTGACTTCTTGAGCTTCAGCTTGTTGTTCCCAAATGTCAAAACTTGCAAACTCAAAAACATTTATTAGAATATTTAAATCAATACAATTTTTGTTCTTTTCATTTTTCTCTCGTGCAATGCAATTTTCATTAAGTTGTGGCTTTTCAAACCATTCTTCAAGGAACTTCAAATCTTCTTCAAAATCTGTTGGCATTACATTAGGGTGCTATTCTTCATTTTTGTCTACTTCCGTTGGTGCTCCTAGCTCTGTTGCTGCAGCTTCAAATACTTCATCTCTATTAATCTTTGTTTCAGTATGAACGTTGTCTATAACATCATCCAACACATGTTTTTCAATTTCCTCTACAGTCTTCACTATTGTTGCAGATTCCTCATCATTCGTTATTTCAAGCAGGTGTCATCTTCCATATTTTTTTCTTTATCTTCAACCAATCTTGATTTAACATGTTCTTTTCATCATACATTGCCTCAATGACAGTTTCTTCATTACAATCATCATTTTCCACATACTATTGAGCATAGTGGGATTCAACATCTTCTACAGTTTCACCATCAACTTCAGAAGTTTCCTCATACAAAGATACATCTGCTACATGTGCTTCATCATTCAACTGTGTGTCTACATAGTGGGGTTCATTCATAATACTTTGACTAGGCTCTGTTTTACACACTGAAGCTTCTTGTAATGTATCAATATGCTACAAAATGTTTATTCGCTTTTCACTATACTTCATCTCTCTAGAATATCCCAAAACATTTTTGCATTTTCTATTTGACCAAATTCATATAAAATAGTAGAAAGAATGCTATTATCTAGTGTTGATATAATAAGATACAATGCTATTGCACCCTTTTCTTATCATGGAGGTTGTATTATCTATTGTTGATATAATAAGATACAATGTTATTGCACCCTTTTTTTACCATGGAGGTTGATAAAGCCTTTTTGAACCTAATGCAATAAATTTGTTGAGCAAAGTAAATCTTCCATGTTATTTGCCCAAGTTTCATAATTTATACCTGAGAAATGTGGTAGAATCAGCATTAATCTGTTCAATATTCCATCTATTTCTTTATCTGTATTGGGCTTGATTTGCTCATCAGGTATGGTTTTCTCAGATACAACTGGAAATACTTCATATTCTTCTGGAAAATATATTGCCTCTGTTATTTGATTCCTTTGATTCTTCCTCCTGAACTATCTCAGTTCTCTCTGGAACTGTTTAATTCTCCTTTGCTGACTCATAAGAATAGAAAGTAACCAGATTAATATAGTGACGTTTAATTCTCCTTTGCTGACTCATGAGAATGGAAAGTAACCAGATTAATATAGTGACGTCCCCACGGCTACAGTAGCGGTACTTCTTCCATGCAGCAACACTGGGATTGAACAGCAACATTTTATCTTTGAATAGTGAATAAACTGGCTTTGGGAAATTCTCCACACAAACAACAACAGTCCACGCTCAGCTATGTAGATCGCTCCACATGCTCAACTGTCACACTCCTCTGAGATACTGCCTCTATGCACTCTTCCAACAAAAATGCAGCGATCTCCAGCAAACAAAAATAAAGCAACTCACCAATTGGCTTGAGCGAACTCTGTACACATCAAACGGGTTTGAACATTGTACACAACAACTTCTTGTTCAAAAAATGCAACAGCTCCTATCTCATGACCTCGGAGACACCATTCCGCTCCAACATCTCTTGAGACTGCAAGCAACAATTCAGTTTTCTTTCACTGGAGACAACAAGCTTAAGTCCTTCCTGTGGGCGATCGGTGGCTCTAAACAGTGGCGGCGGTAGCTCACGGTGGTTGGGCATATCTCCCTCACAGAGTCATCATTGGTGGATAGTCCAATGGCAAACACGCCTAACCAGGCTTTTCTCTCTTTCACGCCAACACTTTCTCCTAACTCGCGGCCTCTTCAATCCATCAGATGTCGATGCCACGTTGTTGTGTAATGGCAACAATTTAACTCTCGTCAAAATAGACCACGGGCGAGGTTTCCCTCTTCACTGTAATCTTCTCACATACATGCTCATCTAAGTGGAGGGGAGCAACAGAATAGCAGATTAAACCTTCTATGTGAACCGTCTCTCGGATCGAATTCCACGAAATGGCAGATGCTATGAGGGCAGACACGAAGGGTTCGGATCCCAGCAGCCACACTAATTAATTGTCAGCGTTGCTGCTATTATCTCAATAACACCAGTCCCGTATGCTTCACGCTTAATCACACGAAATGCCTCCAGCAGTTGGAAAAATACTTGCACACTTAAACACAGCGAAGATCTCACAATTCCACAAGTGAGACAGTGCTCACACACTTAAAAAAATGCGCACCCTCTGGTGCACGGATCGGCTTTGTGGTGCACGGCAGCGACTCTTTCCCGTGTTGTGTCTTCACACGTCCACAGATACAAATGCAGACAACGGCTTTTCTCCAAGTTGTGGCAGCAACAAATGTAGCTCCTCACATGAGCTCAGGTACTCTAGGCTTTGATATCAACTTAGAAATCAGAGATTAACACAGCCGAACAATGAGCAAAGATGTTCACAAAACTACACTTCAATTAATCATGAAATCACATACATTTATACATTTATAGCTGAGAGATGCAACACCAAACTTATAACACTCCCCTACTCAACTTGTGGATCTCAAACCACCCGTATACCAAACTTAAACAAGCACTCAACTTCCTACAACAAATTCTTCTCATTTTGACATTATTCAAAAACTTTATTGATGTTTGAGTGATATACTTAGTTTGCTAATGGAGTTTTATGAAAAAAGTGTTAGGTGAAACTTGGTGTAACCAATGTTGGTATATGGATACCATAGTTCAAACCAAGTGCATATTTAAATCCCCATTTCCTTGTCGGGTCTTCCAATTAAGAAGTATAGTGTCAGCGTTGCCTTGAAAAAGAGTGCTCATTGTGATGTTTGTTGTCTAATTGAACAATAGACAAAACTATTTATTCATTTGATTAATTAGAACGGAAGCGCTGGGAATGTTTTGACACAAAATCACCTTTATTAATAGCTGGAAATCAAAATAGTAGGCATTCGGTCCACTAGACCATGGTTAAAGCAATGCCTCACATAAAATAAACATATGTTGGGAATGTTTTGACACAAAATCACCTTTATTAATTGTTGGAAATCAAAATAGTAAGCATTCGGTCGACTAGACAATGGTTCAAGCAATGCCTCACATAAAATAAACATATGTAGCCATTTATGTACAGAGATGTAATAAACAGTACTTTGTATCAATCAATCAATTGAAGCAGTTAAGGCTTGAACTCTTAACAAATTGCAAGGGGAGATCTACCTACAGTGTCCATTGAAGTTTCCGATACAAAGCATCTTTTAGTTGATTAAGTGGGCTGGTTCCGTTGCTGAGCATTAGCCTTGGGTATCATAAACCAATAATCTGAAGATAGTAGCCCCAAATGAACACTTCCGTACATACTACTTCATTATGTACAAGGAGGCTTTGATCTCAGCTTTGATAGATTGACTGTTCAATTATGTACAAGGAGGCTTTGATATCAGTTTTGATAGATTGACTGTTCAATTGTAAAGAGTGCATCGGCATTGGTGACCGGCATTGGTGACCAGCATTGGTTTTGATTTTCCATAGCTCGGAAACTAACCTGAACCAATTGGGAACATAAGCTTTGGAATCAATTCTTAAGATAGAGATGTCTACGTAATTCTAAGAATATAGATCAAATTTTTGCAAAAAATTTGTGTTGGTGAGATGTGAGGATTATAAGTTTCAGGTTTATGGATATAAAACTTTTTAATGCAAAGTTTTAAGGACAAAACTTTTTAAAGAAGGGTTTGATATGATCTCAGAGATATATATAGGGCTAAATATATATGTAATGAGGTATATATGATATATATAGGGCTAAATATATATGTAATGAGGTATATATATAATAAAAATCATCTTAATAAAAGAACTACATGTGCAATGAGTAATGAATGAGAATATATATATATATATATATATATATATTTTGAAGTTAATGTAGTAGAATAAATATATGAATTGGATATATGGATGCATTGGGATTATTTAAAGAGTTTTCATGTTCTGTAAGAAGTTATTGTGTAACTCATGTCTATTATTTTTCTAGAAGTTGTATTACAATGTTTCCAATTTATCCATAAATTTAATCTAAATTTCTTTTTCTGTTGAAAAAAAAAAGTTTGTAAATATAACTTGATAATAAAGATATAAGAAAATGGCATAATCAAAATTAATGGAAAAGTAGCATTATCACCACTATATCTATTACTTTAACACTGACAACGGTAATTACATTTTAAGGTTCAATAAAATGTTTAAGAAATTATGAAATCAATTTAGTAGAGAGAGATGACTCATGGATAGCCGTAATGCATCACACATAATTTGGAATTTAACCTCAGTTGGCTTTCTTGTACTTGTATCTGCGTACACAAGCAATGTATACCAAGAAGTTCAGAAAGCTAAGGGAAGCCAAAAGCCAAAAGTAGTAGTCCAGATGGCCTTCATTGAGATTGTCAGGTATCCATCCCTGTTTTCCTCCTTTAGTGGTGACAGAAGTGACAATGGTAACAATTAAGGTGCTTAAATAACTTCCTAATGCATTTGTAAGAAGAGAAAGAGCACTGCACAAGCTACGCATTGCATCAGGTGACTGATCATAGAAAAACTCTAGCTGCCCTATAAAGAAAAAAATTTCTGAAGCACCAATTAAGAAATACTGTGGAATTTGCCAAAAAATGGTCATGGGAACTGGTGTGACTGTATCATGGACCAAATCAAGAATTCTGACAATATCCAAACGCTTGATTTCAACCAAGGCAGCTGCTGTCATAGACAATATTGATATGACCAGCCCAATACCCATTCGTTGCAGCTCAGTAAACCCCCTCTCTTTTCCAGTGTACTTGCGAACAATAGGCACAATTATGCGATCATAAACTGGAACCCATATCATGACACTCAGTACATCAAATATAGACAATGATGCTACAGGAATTTCGAAGGAACCAATGCTGGTGTCCATGGTCATGCCCTGTTCGACAAACATTGTTGACATTTGAGCATAAACAGCAGAAAATACAATACCACTCACCCATATGGGAAACATACGAACTAAAATCTTCAGCTCCTCCACTTGGGTCACAGTACATAGTTTCCAAGGATTGGAAAATCCACTGTCCTGAATATCATCATCTGTTATTATAGCTGCTTTGTCAAGACAACTGCAACCATTTTAAGCCGGATCCTAAATATTAATGGGCGAAATCAAGACATATAATTATCATTTTTCTTATACTGCAATCATGTCAACTTATAGTTCTAGACTCTTGAAACTTTCTCATGTACACTGCTCATTTCGATGAAATTCTTTTGGTAAATTAAAAATTCATATAAAACCAGATCTCAAAGTTAAAAAAAGTGAGAGAAGTACTTGAAATCATTTGTATGCTCTAGCTTTCGGCTTCCTTGAATAACAGAACGCTTGTCTTGCACCTCGTACAGCATTGAACTATCTTGAGGGACCTTCTTCTGCAATTTACGCAATGATGCAACTACGACTTGGCATAACCGTGTGAGGGGACTGCCTCCAGGCTTTTGGAATCTATATAATGGTGTCCCAGAAAAGAAACTTATTATGGCTAATCCCATAAAAATAGTAGGAATCGCAAACCCCCATCCCCATCCAACATCGTCTTGAACCCATACAATAACGCTGCTGGAAACAAGAGCCCCAACATTAATTGAGAAATAAAACCAATTGAAGAAAGAACCCTTCTTCTTCCTTTCTGTTGGATTGGTGTCATCGAATTGGTCAGCCCCAAAAGAAGACACGCAGGGCTTGATGCCTCCAGTTCCTAATGCAATCAGGTAAAGTCCAAGGAAAAATACGGCATATTCAAGTGTTGTTGCCTCTGGGCAGACACTGTCTGTGCAGGATGGAGGTTGCAAGGCAGAAACAGAGGCTGAAATTGTCAAGGTTGCCATTCCCTGCAAATATTAAAGTATGGGTATCAGTCAGATGTTAATCAATTAATAATAGGAAAACTTCTGGCAGGGAGTTGGTTCACTACTCAGGGCAACAGAGTGTTAAGCCATCCACCAGGCTCCATTCTTGTTGTGGTCTGCCCCATCAGTGTATGGCATAAGTTTCAATGTGGTGAGACTGGGTATACGTCCCGAGAAAGCTTCGCAGAATAGATATCCCAATCCCCTCACACCTTATCCAAATAATTACGTCTCTGGCACCTTCGGTAAATAGATACCCCTCATACCTGGCACCTTAGCCCAACCTATGTCCACTCTTCGTAACAATAAAAGATAAAAAGATTGAAAAATAGGATTGAATATGCTTTGAAAACCAGACAAAGTTGGACAAGGTTTAAGCATACAATAAAGTAAATGCTTTGAAAACCAGACAAAAGTTGGGCAAGATTTAAGCATACAATAAAGTAAATTGTTGAGAAAACAGCAATTGTCCAGTATCGGCCCCAGTATGCATCAGCCAAAACTGCCCCCAAAAGTGGTGTGAGATAGCACGTGCCTGACCAATTGTTGACATTCTTTGCAGCATCCGCATTCCCCTCATGTAATTTTGTAATCAAATAAGTCACCAAATTTATGTTAATTCCGTAGTATGCCAGTCGCTCACAGCACTCATTCCCTGCAGTGCATATCAGATCGTATTCTAAGTAACTCCGTAATGTGTAATCTCTAACAATAAAATGTGGCAATTTTTCCTGAGTTTCCCCAAATTCAAACACAAACAGGAACCAACTGACCCAGATTACTAAAAGACAAACAGGACAAGAGTGAGTGGAAACCTAAAACAAATGGGCAAGCTCTCCAGTTTCCTGTATTTTGTCTCATAGATGGCCTTCCATGGATATCCACAGACCCATCCCCAGTGTATTGCTCTTCTTGGCCCTCCTGAAACAAACATATTTCAACCAATCAAAATAATCCCAACAGGCAGGCTGCAGAAAAAGGTTAAAATTCCAGTCTCTTCCTGTATTGGCGATGTGAGCCAGACTGTATATACTAGTTAGACTATTAGAAAAATGAATGAACGTTTATTTTATTCAGGGGGGATTGAAGAATTAGTTACCTCTAGTGGCAGGAGAGGTTGATCGTCTTGATTTTCTAGCAGATCCACTTGGGATGACTGCTCTGCGTAAACACCCATCTCAGAAACGGATCAGATCTGTGCTTGTTTGTGCATCAAAGAATCTATTGAATATTCACTTTGGATTAATGTAATGAACGGTAGATTATTAGGATTTCCTCACACAACAATCCATTCTCTGTCCCTGCTTGGAAGGGGGGAGCGGGAAGAAAACACACTAGCAAGAGAATATTCATCGAAGAGAAACTACAGCTAGAAGATATTAATTGAAGAGTAGGTATATGGATTGGATTATTTCCGCAATTGGACGGTGGGATAACTCCACGTGGTGCCTCTTTTCAATCCCTACCGTCCCATAATTGAATCGTCGGATAGTTAACACCGTCCTGTCCAAACATTGAATCGTCCAATCATTGAATCGTAAGACTGTTAGATTGTCAAAGCATGAACAGCTGGAGTTATGGACCACTGCCTCCGCCTCGGAGTGTGCCAACTGCAACGTAGTAGACTCGTTAGCTGCTGGAGTTTTTGACTACTGCATCCGCCTCACCTCTGTCAACTGCAAGGTAGTAGACTAGTTAGCTAGTGATTATTCCACAGTATGTATTCGCCAATTGCACGGTAGTAAACAAATTAGTGTAAGAGA